>OZJO01001450.1:0-10434 GCA_900406225.1 Acrobeloides nanus
TGTTACATCAACTTTCTATTACATTATCTATATGAATTACATTGAATTGCTTATTCGTTTTTTATCATTCAAATCGCTAGTTATAATTGTTTAAAGATAATTATGTTTTTGCTTCGAAATTCGAGTAATAATAAGGTATCGAAGCAAAATTTAATTTTTTTATATTTATATTATGTTTAAATTTGCTTTTTATAATTATTAAAAACTTTGAATAAATGTTTACAAGTATATTTTCGAGTAAATTATTTGCCTTTTTTATTTGTGATAGAGTTAAATAGACGACATCATTAACACTGTAGCGACCAAATTCTACCCTTTTATAATACTTTCAAAAAATTTTTTACTCACTTTCAGTCAACTTCCGCAAAAACAACCCAAAGTGAATAATTGTGAAAGAATAAAGCTATGATCAACCCCCATAAGGTCTAAAAATTTTAGCCTATCTAAAAGAAAATTTTCCACAAAACCACCTTAATAGTTGCATCCGATAATACTTCCATCGAGGAGCTCATGAATGTAACAAGGGTCGCTTCGAATGGGTCTGTCAACAAAATCTGGTAGCCCATATGGAATGAGCCAATTAAGGCGATAGCCAACGCCGTTATGAACATGCGCCAATTTTGGACATATCACGGACACTATCTAGACGTGACACATTAAATGTTTTTCTTCAACATTTTTGTCATCAAGTTTCAATCAATCTTTTTTATTATTATTCACCAGACTCGATAAAAGAATGTGATGATCATTTATTTTGTGATCATCTATTAATTAGTGCAATTCACATATATTTCACGCAATACAAATCGAAAGGTAAAATGGTAGCTCGCCAAATTTTTTATAGCTAAATGAGACGAACAAAATGGCACCAAAATTATCCAATTTGAACATTGTTTGGGTTATTGAAACGAAAACATGATTCAGGGTTTTCGTTTCAATAACCCAAAACAATGTTTAAATTGGATAATTTTGGTATCATTTTGTTCGTCTCATTTAGCTACAAAAAATTGCTGCAATGTTCATTTTAAGAAAATTTAGAAAATTGATGCAAAATCGATTTTTCCGCAAAAAATTCAAAAAAGTTTGTTATTACAACGAAGAGCTTGTAACAAATTCAAATTTCAAACGCAATTCTCTCGAAAACTACAACGATTCAGAAGATGCCGTAAAAACAAAAAATGCTTCATTTTTCATGACCTTTCAGAATATATCATTTTTTCATATGGTACTTTAAAGCTGAATTGTTGGCGATTTTTTGAAAATCGGGTACATTTGAGCCATCTTTCATGGAACCATAACTTATCAAACATACAAAGATCTTTGGATAATTTTTTATACATACGAAAGTTCAGATCACCAGCTTTCCAGAATGTGATCGATTAAAGAAATCCGACTAAAGCTCGAGTTTTTGGTGAATTTTAAAAAAACGAGTCATAACCGAAGCCGTTGTCCCAGTCTCTTTAATGAGTGTGTGTTCACGGTTCGGGAATGCGCGCAATCGATTCCCCGCCTAGAAAAACCTAAGAATCGACGGTTTTCATAAAAATCCGAAAATGTTTGATTTTAGCTTCAAAAATCCAATTTTTTCCTGAATCAGGATCAGAAAGAGTTTTCAATTTTTGGGAATGTGCGCAATCGATTCCCCGCATAAAATTACCCCTAAAAATGATCCTTTTAGAAAAAATTTTTTCACGAAATAGTCCCTAATTTATACCCCCCTTTAAAATTTCATAAAAATCGCATTTTTAAATCATAGTTTAAAATGTAAAAATTCGTATTTTTTAATTTTACACACACATTCCCAAGATTTTTTTTAGAATAGGTTTCTTGATTTTTGTGTAATTATCAGAGACCGAAAATGGGCCCCCTTTTGGGCCCCCGAAGCCCCCTCGGCCCCGGCCCCATGGGGCCGGGGCCTTGGGGGCCTGAAACTTGGGCCCCTTCGGGGGGCCCTAGGGGCCGGGCCTTGGGGGCTTCGGGGGCTTTGGGCCCCCAAGGCCCCGCAAATGAAATAATGATAATTTCACGTAACTATGATATTTTCAAATCGCCATAACTTTAACAGATCAACGTACCCCCTAACCCTAACTTTTCATGAGGAACATTTTTCGCGTTGACGAGAAATTCCGAAAAAATTCTGGTTTTTCGGTATTCGAAAAATCGCATTTTCCGATAAACCAAAATTTTTTCAGAATTTCTCGTCAACGCGAAAAATGTTCCTCATCAAAATTTAGGGTATCTTTTAAAGTTATGGCGATTTGAAAATATCATATTATGTCCCTGGGCTTCTTTTTGACCCCTGGAGGGGCCTTGGGGCCGGGCCTAGGGGGCCCAGGCCCCAGTGGGGCCGAGGGGGCCAGGGCCTTGGGGGCCTAGGCCCTTTTCGGTCTCTGGTTATGGCATGATTTTGGTGTCATTCGATTGCTACGAAATCCATCTTTCTAACGGCACCAAAACTATCAGGATTGGCTTTGTATTTACGGAGAAATCAGCTCAAAAACAAACAAAAACGTTTCGAAATGTCAAGTTTCGAAGCATCAAACGACCGTTTTAGCAAAGATTGGGCAATAGGAACAAATGCACCGCACAGTTTTTTAAGGAATTGATCGCAAGGAATGAATTTTTCCGCACAAAGATCTTCCACACATTTTTGAATTTTTTCTCACATTTTTAAAGATTTTTTGCCAATCGTTTCAATAAACACAATTTTATTGAAATTCAGGCAAATTTTATTAATGCAAAAAAGGTGCGGAAGATCCGTACAGAAAATCCGTGTAGAAAATTCATGTGCAGAAGATTCGTGCGAAATTTTTTTGTGCGGTGCGTTCGTTCCTATTGCCAAAGATTGATACTAGCAAGACATAGAAAAGTCTCCTTCTTTTTCTTTTTGCCATCAACTTTTATAATGTGTGCGAATGCTACAAGGCGCTCATCGTCTAGTTGGAAGACAGATTTTTGTATGGTAGAACGAATAGCGCTCATTGTCACTTAGAGAATTACCCTAAAAATTTTTGTTTGAAAAAATAAATAAAAATCTAAAGTTCAATATTCGAATAAAAGGATTTAGTCGGATTAAACGCATCGCGATGCAATTCATTTTAATACAATTGAAAAGTTGATAAAAGATCGAATTTCGTTTCAATATAAAATTTGATTTGANTTTAGTCGGATTAAACGCATCGCGATGCAATTCATTTTAATACAATTGAAAAGTTGATAAAAGATCGAATTTCGTTTCAATATAAAATTTGATTTGAAAGCATAAACAATGGCAACCAGTTCCAAATTCTTGAATTTAGACAAAGTGATTTCTTCTGATCATTCACTTATACCAAAAATGGCAGATAATGACAAGTTTAAAGGATCAGTTTACTTTTGGGGAGTTGATGCCATGTGATAGAGCACAAAATTTCGAGCATTTTTTGTTTTTACGACACTACTTGAAAATCTAACGGTGAAAAGTTATGAGCGAAACAAAAAAAATTTTCAAACGAGTTTGAACATCGAAACGAAGAGCTTGTCGTTTTACAATAAAAATAAATTTTATTTTCAATTAAAAAAGACATATATAAGCTATAGAAGGTCTATGAAAAAATGATATATTCGGAAAGATCATGAAACATGGAGCAATTTTTGTTTTTACGGCATGTTCTGAATCGTTATAGTTTTCGAGAAAATTGTGTTTGAAATTTTGAGTTTGTGTACATGTTTTCGTTGTAATACACAAACTTTTTTGAATTTTTTGCGGAAAAATCGATTTTTAAAATTTTCATAACGTGAACATTGTAGCAGTTTTTTATATCTAAATGCGACGAAGAAAATGACACTAAAATAATCCAATTTGAAAAAATTGTTTTGGATTATTGAAAAGAAAACCCTGATTCATGTTTTCGTTTCAATAGCCCAAAACAATTTTCAAATTGATAATTTTGGTGTCATTTTATTCGTCTCGTAGAGTTATAAAAAATGCTATATTTATTTTTTTCTAAATGTTCAAGGATTTTGAATTATTTTCTTCTCAATATACAGAATTTATTGATTCGGAAAAAACTATAAGCTGCATGTTTTCGTTGTAATACACAAAATTTCGAAAATCGCCAACTTCACAAGCAATTATCTCAAACACTACAAGGATTCAGAACTTGCCGTAAAAACAAAAAATGCTCCATTTTTCATGAACTTTCTGAATATACACAAAAATGGCAACTTTTTTTCCTACCGGACTGGTCTTTTAATATACTAGGATATGTACTTATTACCCATAAATAATAAAATTTCTATATGATAAAAAATTCAATCGTCAATAGTAAGATCACGGAAGAGTGGACCCATGGATTCATTGTTGTAGATACGTCGGATAGCTTCACAGAGTATAAGTGATATGTCGACGGTTTTGATTTTATGGCAACGCATTTTTTGTATTTCATGCGGAACGGTATTCGTGACAATGATCTCGTTGATTGCCGACGCTTCGAGTAATGCAGGCGCATCTGAAGATAACAGTCCGTGTGTGGCAACGACATAGATTTTATAGGCGCCTCTAGCTTTTAGAACTTCTGCAGCGGCGACAAATGATTGGGCATCGTCGATGATATCGTCCTAGAAAACCAATCTTGTATCTTTGAAATCGAACGTTTTGTTATGAACGAATTTGTCCGACATAGGGCAGGTACTCAACTTTTGGATCCCTTTAGTAAAAAAGAAAAAACATCCTAGTCGTAAAAATTTAAGAGCGACAATAGGTAGTAGGTCAAAATTGACTTGGTGGCCGAATGGTTAGGACTCCAGGATTACACTTTAAGGTCGAAATTTCGAGTTCCATTTGTTTTTAACTTTTTTGCCTTTTCAGATTTTTAAAAATTATATAGTGATTTTTTATAGCTCAACGAGACTAATAAAATGACACCAAAACTATTGAATTTGAACAATGTTTTGGGTTATTGAAACGAAAACCCTGATTCATGTTTTCGCTTCAATAACCCAAAACATTGTCCAAATTGTATAATTTTTGTGTCATTTTATTTGTCTCTTCGAGTTATGAAAAATCACTATATACTTTTGAAAAATCTCTATTTCGAAAAATCCGTTTCGAAACGCCCTATAACCCTTTTCCCATCTATACTTACCACCATGATTGCAATTTTTCCTCCAACATCACCAACAATCGTAAGCGGAGGCTTTTCTTTTGCTTTGTGACCTAGAATTTTCATCTTTTTTCAAACACTAAAATAGTTTTTTTCAAAGATCTAGGCACCCTCATCTCCTATGACCTTAAATGGTCTACCTATTTAAATTTTCAGGTTTGTTGAAAGGTTCTCCCCTCCATAATTACAGCGCGACTTACTTGGAAAGAATTCAAAAGCAAATCCTTCTGTAGACCCCTCTCGACTTTCACCTTCATGCACCGGTGGCGGACTTTGTCTACCATCTTCAAGACCACTTTCATCAGTTTCTTTTTGCTCACCGTGAATTACAGCAACAGCTAAATTTGTACAGGGTGGCCTTCAAGTTCGTACAAAACATTTTATACCGAATTAACTCCGCAAAATTAATGTACACTTTCGACAAAATTGTGCCCCAGGGGGTTTTACGGTATAAAATGTTTTGGACGAACTTAAGGGACCACCTACATGGAAAAATTTTCAAAAAATTTTTTCTGGAAATGACCCCACTAGGGGTGAAGACATGTGGGGAATCCAGATTTGACATTTTTGAAGCGAAAAAGCGCTTCTCTGATTCAGGGAAGGCCTGTGTATTGAAGCGAAAAATCGCATTTTTACGACTTTTCGCTTAAATACACAGGCTTTCCCTGGATCAGGGAAGCGTTTTTTCGCTTCGAAAATGTTAAATTCGGATTCCCCGCATGTTTTTACCCCTATAGGTCATTTCCAGAAAAAAATTGTTGAAAATTTTTTCACGATTGTGTAGTAGCTTCAAAATTTACTGTTGAAAATTATACCTAAACGCAAGCGCTCTGCATACGAAGTAGCTTTATTCATAACACCAGGACTTTTAGCCACAATGACGGCGTTTTTATAATCGGGTATCTAAAAGTTATCCTGTAAGAAATTGTATGAAGCATTGAAAATTTTTTACATTGTCTTTAATATATTGCAACAAAAATGGAGATGCTCGTAAATTATCCACCGGTATGGAGAAAAATCCTTGAATTTCTTTTCTGTACAGATCTAATGAAACTACTCTCGACGCTCCTAAACATATATTGAAAGTTATTGAATTTTTGAGAAAAAATAACCTGCTTTACAAATCATATCTGCAACTAATTTCATTGGAATGGAAGAACGTCTCAGCATTCGGCATTGCTTGCTGTATGCTATATAAAATGGAATAAAACAGGGCAGAGAAGACATATACGGGTGTATACTTTTGATGTATGGAAATCGGAAATGTCAAAACCAAAATCGAATTTTGGGGGTCAAAATCGAAACAAAATGGCATAGACTCAAATGAAACAAAAAATTTGAAGCGATACGAATGAAGCGACATAATAGAAAAAACCAATAAAAATTTTTTCCTATGGGAATATTTTTTCCATAGGAAAAATTTATAAAAAAATAAAAATTTTCCCATAGGAAAAAATTTTTATTGATTTTTTCTATTGTGCCGTTTCATTCGATCGTTTCATCCGAGTCTATGCCAACACAATCGAAATCAGTGTCAAAATTTCATAGGAAATTGCCATTTAACCATTTTTTTTACTTTAAAATTTGGACCTTTCTGAATACAAATCCTTTTTTTTCCTGCCTCTCTCGTCCATTTTCAGGAGGGACGAGGGGTGCGCACCCCACAACAGGAGTTACTCCCAAATTACTGGGGGGCTTTTTTTGCGCATGCCCAATGCCAGGGGCCTATTGCTGAACAGCTGTAGTTGTAGATGTAAAAATTTTTACAACTACAACAAAATAGTTGTAGTTGTAAAAAGTAGTTGTCTATAATTTCTTTTTCAGTCCATTTACAACTAGTTGCAATAATAATTACAACTACAACTTACAGCTGTTCAGCAATAGGCCCCAGGGGATTCCACATTCTCAAGGCTTCGGAAACCGAACTTAGACGCTCCGGGCCCAATGTTGCTTAACTTGCAAGATCGGACGGTCTGGCGGCGTACCGAGAACTATGCTTCCTCAAAAAAAAGAAATTAAAATCCTACCTATGTAAGGACAAACACAAGTAATAGTCATCGCCATAGAAGTTTTGCAAGCATAAATAAGGATTAATAGTTCCATGATGTTATTATTGACATCTTTGTTTCCGGATTGAATTATAAACACATGTTTGCCTCGAACACTTTGTTTGATATCCACATTGGTTTCTAAAATTTCAAAAAAAGTATCATTTTTTGAACTACTATACACAAAGGGGGAGGCCACACACGTAAAAATTTTTTCTGGAAATGACCCTCTAGAGGTAAAAATGTGGGAAATCCGAATTTGGTGAAAAGCATGTGGGGAATCCGAATTTGACATTTTCGAAGCGAAGAAACGCTTTCCTGATTCAGGAAAAGCGTATTATGTATTGAAGCACAAAGTCGCAAAAATGCGATTTGTGCCTAAAAACGACCCCTTTTGGAGTAAAAATGTGCCAAAATATGTTATTTTTCGATATACAGTTTTCTTGAATCCGAGAAATTTTATAAATGTCAAATTCGGATTCCCCGCACATTTTTTTGGTCGTTTTTAGGCAAAAATCGCATTTCTGGAACCTTTCGCTTCAATACACAGGCGTTTCCTGAATCAGGGAAGCGTTTAATCGCTTTGAAAATTTTAAATTCGTATTTCTCGCATGTTTTTACCCCTAGAGGGGTCATTTCCAGAAAAAATTGTCGAAAAATTTTTCACTTAAGCTGCCCCCTTATTGTGTAGTAGCTCCCATTTTTCAAGGCCTAAATTACCTCGATTAGTTTTATTATAGACTGTAGCTTCACCTAGGCGGATGCCCATTCGGCTAAAAATTTGGTGTCAAAAAATTGAGGAAAGAAAAATTACTTGGAAACAAGTCTGGCTAATTCAGGATGTGCATTGCCAGCTAACAAAACCATGCCAGAATTTTCACTAGTCATTCTTCCACTAGTTTAATTGGCCTAAAATTTACCTAAATAAAAATCTTCGATGCTAAATAAGGGTTAGCAAGCCCACTAGACATGAATCAAAGTCAAGAAAAAATTATGCGGCATAAAAATCTGGCAAAACTAGTCCGTTTGCCCTCCTAGAGAGGTCATTTCCAAAGAAAAGTAAAAAATTAAAAAAAAAAAAAAATTCACGTCTAGTGGGCTCGCTAATCCTTAGTAGTTCCAAATCTTCGTTCTTTAAAATACAAAAATCAATAAAAAAAATGAAAAAAATTCCTTTTAAACATCACAAAATCTATCTCAAAAACAAATCGAATTGAGATGAACAATTCGTAACAAACTATCAACATCGTAAAAAAATCAAAACATTTAGTCTTGTGAACTTTTCAAAATAAAAAATGCGAAATGCCTTTCAACTCCATTATGTGAACATGTCCAAACTCCACGCATGTCTCTTTCTGATTTTCTGCACTATGTATTATTTATGCTCCTTTTCCACCTCTATGGACATCAAATAATGTCTCTTCTGCATTTTTCTTTGAGTGTCAATGTTCTTCCGTTTTTCTTGGTAGTTTATTTATTGCATGACATGCACATTGCATATATATCCATAGCGACAGAGGAGACGATTATTAAAAAGAGTAAATATGTGGGAAAAAATTAATTAAAGGATCAGACCACTTAGAAAAAAGATTATAGAAAAGTTATATATTCGAAAGAAATTTCATGAAAAATGAAGCATTTTTTGTTTTTACGGTAACCTCTGAATCGTTATCGTTGCCGAGATAATCGCGTTTGAAGTTGACGACTTTTGAAGTCTTATGTATTACAACGAAAATATGAACGATGTGAAAATTCGGTATACACAATAACGGGACGAACAAGAACGGGACACAAAAATTGGACGACAAGAATGGGACGGTTTTTTCTTCAGATCTCAGCTCCTTTAAAGGGGGAAACTTGCAGCAGCATCTTCGAAAAAATTTTTTTGGAATTTTTGCAAAAATGATTTTTCTAGGGGAATTTTATGCGAAAATCGATTACGTGCATTCCCAAAGCTTGAAAAGACTTCTTTGATTCAGGAAAATAAGAATGTGTATTTCATATTTTCGCTTCAATACACACTCTTATTTTCCTGAACGAAAATTAGTTAACAAAACTGTTTCGAAATTCCGTCACGTCATCAATTAATTTTATGTTTTATAAAATCAGGCAATTCGTGTCAATGCACAAAATAATTCAAAAACCAAAAAGTCAGAAGATAAAACGGCAATTTGTAAAAGTACGACTGCGCCGAACACGCCGAATGGGGCACCACACGGGGCGCCGAACACGCCGAATGGGGCACCACACGGGGCGCCGAACACCCCAAACGGGTCCCAATTAGGTCTAAGCCTAGGCCTAAGCCTAGGCCTGAGCTTAGGCCTAAGCCTAGGCCTTAGGTCTTAGGTCTTAGGCCTAGGCTTAGGCCTAATTGGGACCCGTTTGGGGTGTTCGGCGCCCCGTGTAGTGCCCCGTTCGGCGCAGTCGTACTTTTACAAATTGCCGATAAAACATAAATCAAGCGAAGTTTAAACATTACAACGAAAACCATCATAAAATTAAGAAATCAAAAGATGGACAAAATATGACAAACAACAAAATATTTGACTTTCCCATACCATATTCTCCCTCGGGCAGTCTAGGCAACAATTAACTGGACGTTATCCTCCTTATAAACTTATCATAATTGTAAAAAGGTAGTATTTACTTATGCTCCTCTTATATGTTATTTTTCTGTTTATGCCAAATGTATTTGGCGAAAAATCAATATTTAATGAGTATGGGTTAAAACCCGTTCTAGAAAAAGGTAATTTTTTGTTGCATTTTTTAAAACCAAGGCTATGGGTCAAATGACAAAACAATGCTATTTAACCGGGCAACTTTTTTTTGGGAAACTTTATGGCTTAGGCTTTAGACCTAAACCTCGCCTAAGCCCATGATAGAGTCTAACAACTTCCAATTGCCATTTTTTCATGATTTTGATAAGCATTTTTAAAAATAGCCACATATGATATTGAAATAAATTTTTATGTACAATCACAGGCCGTGGTCTAAATATTATTTTTGCAATTTCACTTGGCTAGTCAAACTTCTTCAACCTAAAAATTTAACGCTCGCAAAAATTGGAAGTTTTTTGGCCTTTTCAAAGTTTAATCGCTCAGTAGTACTCTGTCAGGTCAAGCTCGAGACAAGGCGGGGTTAAAGTAGGTTTTGTAGTTCCATGCTCCATCTACAAGTTTTGCTTTTTGGCGAAAAATCAAAAGTCTGTTTAAAAAAGTTTTTGAATAGAAACAAAATTGGAA
>OZJO01001452.1:0-14168 GCA_900406225.1 Acrobeloides nanus
TAATTCCGATTTGTAAAGTTATAGCCTCAAACTCGATCGAAACTCGATGAACAAACTCGATAATCAAACTCGAAAAACCCGATCGAGTTTGAGGCTATAACTTTACAATTTTAAATCGGAATTAAGTCAACTAAAGTTCATTTAAATCTACAATTCCCAGGCTTCCAAATGAGCTATTAACTTTATGAATTGAATGTGTTTTTTAGATACGTAGCCAAACTCAATAAAACTCGATCCAAACTCGATACATCCCTGCTTCTCATAGGCATCCAAATTCGTTTTTAAAATCTCTAGTTTTTCATGTAGTTTCGCCCTGTATAAGTGACTTTCATAGGGATGTTGCACCTATTGAACCATCCTTATGAGCTATGGAATTGTGGATGTAACAAATTTTAAAAACTTACGATGATGTTTTTGCTTACTAGCTGGACGACAGTTAATAATAATAATACAAAGTAATAAAATAATAGCTAACAAAAGCCTTTGTGCGTTCATTTTAATGGAACTAATAAACTGATAGCAATAAATAGAAAAATAAATCTAATATAAATCCTTTGTTTGTGCTCGTTTAAAACTTCTGACTTTAGATAAAGCGAGAAAAAATAAAATAGAAATTACTAGATCACACGCAATTTCAGCTCGTCAATTCGTGCTCAAAACGTGTCAATGCTTCTGACTAACAAGTATTGGGTGTATTTGATTTGCTTAAATTTACCAATCCGGANAATTTCAGCTCGTCAATTCGTGCTCAAAACGTGTCAATGCTTCTGACTAACAAGTATTGGGTGTATTTGATTTGCTTAAATTTACCAATCCGGAAAATCGTAAATATTTCGCAAACTAAATTTGATAATTAGTTTTAGATAAGGGTAAATATTATGTTTGTTTTCGCAAATGAGCTCTCAGAATTGGCATGATTTGGCTGACGTCTTAAAAACATTAGTATTAAAATGAAAGGCAAAATAGTAATCTGTTTACCATTTCTCATAAACAACAAATGAGGGATAGGAGAATGGAATGGCTAAAATATGAACATTACATCTCAAAATTTTCATTCATTTAAGCAAAAATGATTGAATAGTAAAATTTAACAATTTGTGGACAATGTTATGAAATTAATTTGTTGACCCAAAATAGAGATTTCCCCTTGTTAGGTCAAAACATAAAAACTCCTACAGAATTAAAGGGTGATTCAAAAAAGTGGAATTTTGTAATTTTTATACGAATTTGGGAAATAGAAAATTCTTTTCTAAGAATGACCCCTCCAGGGGTAATTTATGCTTAAAATTGATAGCGCAATAGAAGCGAAGCGCGAAAACGCTTACCTGATATCCATTCAGGAAAAAATTGGATTTTTGAAGCGAGAATGGCCATTTTTTTCTTATTTTTTTATGCTAAATTAGAGTCAGGGCAGTGGCGTAGATAGGGAGGGGGTCCGTGAAATCTGAACAATGAAAAAAATTTTCAAATGTTTCCTCCTTATACTTTTTGTAAAAAATTTTTAAAAAAACATAATGGTCCCTCATTAGAAATTTTCACCAAAATTGTCTGCTTTTTCACGTTTTTTCAACAATAATGTCCAAAATCTGATATTTTTTTCACCAAAAATTTTCATTTGTTTTAGCATTTTTAGCTTAAAATATGCATTTCTCAAAAAAAAATTTCCGCCTGCGGCTCTAGTTTTCTTCTTTAGGATAATTTGGGTACGATCTTTAAGTAAATTTCACATTTTTTAACAAAAAAGTGCCAAATTTGGCATTTTTTAATACAAAAATTATAATTTTCTGAGCATTTTCAATTTAGAAACAAGCATTTTGCACAAAAATTTTCGACTGCGATGCTGGTTTTTTTTACATACCTCAAGGATTTCAATAAAAAATTTTCGCGACTGTTGGCTCGAAAAANCACAAAAATTTTCGACTGCGATGCTGGTTTTTTTTACATACCTCAAGGATTTCAATAAAAAATTTTCGCGACTGTTGGCTCGAAAAAATCATAATGAGGGACTAAGGTGATTTTTGAAAATTTTTTGAAAAAATCCAAAAAACACTTGGTCCCCCTTACGTTTTTGCCTTAAATGTTGGAAAATTTTTGAAAAAACATAAGAAGGTAAATTTTTGAAAATTTTTTGGAGTGGGCCCCCCAGGTTTTTGATGTTGGGGCCCCGCCCCTTTGTTTAAGCATGCCATTCTCTTTTAGTATATTGATATGGGCCGAAGTCCGTGCTAACATGTGCTTATCATTTCTCATGTGGGTACTTAGGTCTTATTTTTATCGGTGCATAAACTTGACACAAGTATTTTAAAAATCATTAATGAACTTATTATCACGTTAAATAGTAATGTTGTATATCAAATAGTAATGGAAAGAAGTTGATTAAAGAAATTTCCTTCAGACATTATCTATAATTTTCAAATGCGCCATGTGTGTAATAGAGATCTGATTATTCTCGATTTTTTTTAACTAAAAGTAAAAATCTGAGCCTGAAGGTTGAAGGATTGCAATTAAAAAATTATCTTTCTCGACCCTGGTGTACAAAAATAAAAAGTGTAGAGTAAAAAATGCACCAAGAATGCACTACAGTCGACCTTCAATAAGCCGCTGCACTAGATCCGGTTCCGGTGACTGAATTTTCGATAAACCGTTCATCAATAAACACCCTTGATAAGCTACTATTCTGGGTCCGGTCCCACGAGTTTACTCCTAAAAATGATCTTTTTAGAAAAAAATTTTTTCGAGAAGTGGTCGCAAAGTGGACCCTCCCCCCTCTTTAAGCTAAAAATACTCAAAAAATGAAAATTTTTGGTGAAAAAATAGCAGATTTTTGGCAGTTTTGATGAAAAAAAATGTAAAAATTTGAACAATTTTGGTAAAAATTTTTAATGGGGGACCATTAGAATTTTACAAAAAATTTTCGGGCAAAAACGTAGGGGGGCTATTAGGAAAATTTGTTCAATTTTTCAAATTTGTGGGAAGCTTCCCTCCTCCCTTCCTCCTTATTTGCACAACTAACCTATCTCTCATCCTGTGCGACTCCTTATCCTTACTTCTCTCCCCCCCCCCCCCCCCCCCGCGTGACTCCTAACCTCACCCTACGCGAGCCCTTATCAATCTTGCGCGACCCCTCACCTCCAGGTACAAACGGCCTAAAACGGGGGTTGTGCAAGTGCACACTATATCGAGAGTCCTTTCATTAGTAAGGACTGGGCTCAGGAGGCCACTAAATCAAGGGGCCACTATATCAAGGGTCGTTTCTCTTTAACTTATAGACTGTTTGCCGGGGCCTAGCTCAAGAGACCACTATATCGAGGTTCGGCTGTATTGAGTTTTTGCATTAAAGAAAAAATTTCTGAATAATTTTATTTTTATCAAGGGTTTATTTTCGCTTTCTATCGATCTTCAGTGACACTTTGTAAGGAACCATTAAAATTTCAATCCTTTCAAAAATGAATTCTCGTCCCTTTAGTTTTTTAATAAATTAAATAGTTCAATAAAAATTTTAATTCTTCATATTTTCCAAACATTTCTCTTTATATTTAATAAACCGTTTATGACAAACTATCCTTCGACAACAATTCATAATTTCATTGAAAGACAGTTCTACAAGCAGTAGCGCCATTTATAAGAAAAACTGTTCTTTAGTATTGTAACTGTCATTTCATTGAAAGTCATAAATTGTGGGATCATGAATTCAAGGTTTCAACTGAAAACTGAGTTGCATAGCCACACAACGTGAGTTCCACATGTGTATTAATTTCGAAATTACATAAAAAGAAATTTCCGAGATTGGCTAAGGCGGAAAAATCAAAAATGTTCATTTTTTCAATATGTGTTGAAAATTTTTGGAAAATGATTCAATTTTTTAAAATTTTTTTCAAAGTTTTAAAATTTTATCTCTTTTTTCTATTTTTAACCATTTTGACTATTTTTCCACTTTTTCTGTTAAAAAACTTTTTTATCTGGGATAGGCTTGTCGACACTCAAAATGACGCCGGGAAAAGCAAAAGAGTGCAAATTTTAACACATGATGAATGAATTGGAGGGGGTACACGAATCCTTATGATGGATAAATGAATGACTATAAAGGCGGAAGGTCATAGGATGAGTGGTGAGGGGAGGGGGTAATGTACCTCTCATTGGCGACCTATGGCCAGATCTCTTTATATAATGGTCCCTCATTTTATGATTTTGTCGGTGGACCTGCGGCCGGCTGACTTTGAAGAGGCATTTTTATATTTTTTAATGATGATAAGGTGATAGGGGGGGGGGGAACGTTCCCCACTTATTTCATTTGTGATAAAAACATTAGTTTCGATAGTTTAATAAAATTTATTTTAAAAAATATATACTGCAAGAATATTTACAACAATTATCAAATATGAAATTATCACTGGTCTTTATTATTTTCTTCGTGCTTGTTCAATTCTCTTTTTTTCTTTTGTGTGATATTAACATATGAGAAAATGCTGCCCATGTTTGTATTATATTCCTAGCAGCTTGGCTAACACGCCCCCATTAAGAAAATTTAAAACTTCTACTAATTAAGTTAGAAGCTTTTTAAGAAGTTGAAATTTAGGTGAAATGTTTTCTTTTGGGTATTCGTTTACAGGTATAGATCTTCCAAATCGAATAATTGGGTCTTGTACTTCTTTTGCATAAACATTCTTACGTATAGATCGTCCAAATCTTATAATTGGATCCTTCACTTCTTTATCATCATGCTTGTGGTGATGATGATGGTGTTCAGAGCAAGGGACTTTGTAAACTTTTTCCCCGTTAAGGATTTTGGCTCCATCTTCATTTTCTTGGTCTTGTGATGGACATGGGTGACGGTAGACTTTGTAATGGTGGTGATGCGAGCATGAAGTGGTCATAACTGTAATAGTTAGTATAAAAATTAAAACTATAATTGAAGTATCCATTTCAGAAAGTAGTACTGGTTTCAACAAAATTACAACAACGAAAATTCGGTATACTCACTATACTTTAGAAGTAAATAAAATGATATATTTTAAGGAGCCCAACCAACTAGGTTCAACTCAACTTTTCTGACTCAAATTTTCGCAATGATATGACCCAGAATTTTTAAAACCTATATATTATTGATACGATAAATGTAGGTGTTAATGGTCCTTTTTTCACTACTTTTCTTAGTCATAATGTTTAATAAACCATAGAAGCTTGTACAAAGTACGTATAACTCTTTGATAAGAATTCCTAAATTCTTTGAAGACAGATTTCACAAGCAAGTCGCCATCGACAGGGAAAACTGTCTTGGGTGTTCTGAGAAATCTTATCATTAAATCAACCCAAACATTGCGTGCTTTACACATGCAATAGTAGCTTGTTTCAAAGAAAGATATTCTTTTAAAAAAAGCGGTAAGAGTATGAGACATACAGTGACGTAGTCACGGAGGGGGGAGTACCAAGAGTACCGGTACCCCTTACGTGCCGAAGACCCACAAAACATAAGGGTCCCTCCTTATGATTGAAAATTTTGTTTAAGATCATAAAGGTCACTTATAGTAATTTTTCCAGGGCTTGATACCCCCTTAATTTTCTAGGGCTTGGTATCCCTTTAATTTTTCTAGGATACTCCCCTTAAAAAATTTCTGGCTATGTCACTAGAAACACATCATGGCTTCTTCAAGTAACGTCGATTGTTATCAAGAAAAATTTTAGCATAAAAAAACTATGAATAAGCTTCCTTACTATGAATAACCTTTTTCATGATATGAAAAGAAGAATAAAAAAACTATTACACATTTCATTTTAGTCTTGATGATGTAAGAATCCTATGATGTAAGAATGTCATAATTAATAAATAAATGATTCTCTAGTCGTACTTCCGCGAGCCCATCCGTTCTACATGGTTTGTCTTAAGAGAACGATGTTTATCTGGAGTCAAAAAAGTCAAGGCATCAAAGCAAGGTGTTTAATCTGTTTAATCTCTCGCTTTTCACCAGCGACGTAGCCAGATCTCCCCCTGGAACGGGGGCGGTAATGGAATTGAGTTACCAAAAATGGCCATTTTTGAAAAAAATTCCAGGTATGGGAGGGGACAATATAAGAATTCGTTTATGAAAAAATTGAATTTTTTGGGCAAAAATGGCTTTTCTCACAAAAATCGCATTTTTGTCAAAAAAAATGCCTAAAAAAGCGATTTTTGGCCAAAACTAGGCATTTTTGATAAAAAAAAAATTGGCATTTTTTGGTGAAAATTGAAAAAATGATCATTTTTTCAAAATTTTCGAAAATCAAAAAAACATAAGGGGGAGACCAAGTGGAAAAATTGTTCAAACTTTTCAGGGCGGGATGAGCGGTCTCTCCGCCCCCTTGGCTACGCCACTGCTTTTTACGAACGAGGGTTCGATTACGTTCAGATCAAATTCTTTATATTCATCCAAAATTAATAAAAATTTTGCTTGGGGGGGGGGTTTCGATGCAAGAAACACGAATCCGAGGCTATTTTTTAAATGAAAATGCATGCAAAAATTAGTTTTTTAAAATTTTACAACGTTTGAATAAAAACTTAACAAATCTAATTTTTGTATGCATTTTCAATAATCGGATTCGTGTTTCTCGCAAAACCAATATGAAAGAATTTTCATGAATAGAAAAGAATTTGATCCTATCGAACCCCCACTCGGCTGAATGAAAAGCAATTTATCACTTTGCTATGGTATATGCTTTTTTTCACTCCATCTGAAAAGGACTAACCAATTGATAGGATTTTAAAGAGAAGACAATCGGCAACTCTTTTTTGAAGTACCCCTTAAAATTTTCAAAAAAATTAAGTGTTGAAAAATCGATATTTTGCAACAAAGTTAAAAACATTTTCTTATGTTCATGCGCGCAATCGATTCTTCGCACGATTTTACCCCTATAGTGATAAAAAATATTTTATTCAAGATTGACCGCAATTTGGACCCCAAAAATCGATATATTCGAGAAAACAAGGTGAAGAANAACATTTTCTTATGTTCATGCGCGCAATCGATTCTTCGCACGATTTTACCCCTATAGTGATAAAAAATATTTTATTCAAGATTGACCGCAATTTGGACCCCAAAAATCGATATATTCGAGAAAACAAGGTGAAGAAAGTGTTTTCACGCTTCGGGAGTGCACTCAATCGATTCCTCGCATGATTTTACCTCTATATAGATCATATCGAGAAAAATTTTTTTCGGAAATTGACCCCAAATGGTTCCCCACTCTAAAATTTTTTTGATAACAATCGACATTACTTGAATAAGCCATAATGTGTTTACATACTCTTATCACTCCTTTTTTTAAAAAGTATCTTTCTTTGAAACAAACTAATACTTGCATGTGCAAAGCACACAATATTTGGGTTGATTTAATGATAAAACTTTCAGAACACCCAAGACAGTTTTCCTTGTCGATGGCGACTTGCTTGTGAAATCTGCCTTCAAAGAATTTAGGAATTTTCTGATCAAATAGTTATACGTACTTTGCACAAGCTTCGATGGTTTATTAAACATTCAAATATGACTAAGATAAGTAGTGAAAAAAGGACCATTAACACCTACATTTATCATATCAATAAAATTATAGGTTTTAAAAATTCTGGGTCATATCATTGCGAAAATTTGAGTCAGAAAAATTGAGTTGAACCTAGTTGGTTGGGCTTCTTAAAACATAATCATTTTATTTACTTCTAAAGTATAGTGAGAATACTTAGTTTTCGTTATTGTAATCTTGTTGAAACTAGTACTACTTTCTGAAATGAATACTTCAATTCTAGTTTTTATTTTTATATTAACTATTACGGTTATCACCACTTCATGCTCGCATCACCACCATCACAAAGTCTACCGTCACCCATGTCCATCACAAGACCAAGAAGATGGAGCCAAAATCCTTAACGGGGAAAAAATTTACAAAGTCCCTTGCTCTGAATTCCACCATCACAAAGTCTACCGTCACCCATGTCCATCACAAGACCAAGAAAATGAAGATAGAGCCAAAATCCTTAACGGGGAAAAAGTTTACAAAGTTCCTTGCTCTGAACACCATCATCACCATCATCATCATCATCACCATAAACATGATGATAAAGAAGTGAAGGATCCAATTATAAGATTTGGACGATCTATACATAAGAATGTTTATCCAAAAGAAGTACAAGACCCAATTATTAGAGTTGAAAGATCTATACCTGTAAATGAATACCCAAAAGAAAATATTTCACCCAAATTTCAACTTCTTAAAAAGCTTCTAACTTAATTAGTAGAAGTTTNCATCATCATCATCACCATAAACATGATGATAAAGAAGTGAAGGATCCAATTATAAGATTTGGACGATCTATACATAAGAATGTTTATCCAAAAGAAGTACAAGACCCAATTATTAGAGTTGAAAGATCTATACCTGTAAATGAATACCCAAAAGAAAATATTTCACCCAAATTTCAACTTCTTAAAAAGCTTCTAACTTAATTAGTAGAAGTTTTAAATTTTCTTAATGGAAACGTGTTAACCAAGCTGCTTGGAACATATATAAACATGGACAGCATTTTTTCTTTCATGTTAATATCACACAAAAGAAAAAAAGAGAATTGAAAAAGTATGAAGAAAATAATAAAGACCAGTGATAATCTTATATTTAATAATTGTTGTAAATATTCCTGTAGTATATATTTTCTAACATAAATTTTATTAAACTATCGATGTTTTCATCACAAATGAAATAAGTAGAGATTGTCCCCCCCCCCCCACCATCTCATCATAATCAAAAATGATGAAAATGCCTCTTCATAAATCTACCGCCGCAGGCCAACCGACAAAAGATCATAAAATGAGGGACCATTATGTTTTTGCTCTCTAACCAAAAAAATTTGTTGCGTGAAATCAAAAAATTGGAAATTAATATTTTTAAGAAATTTTCTTTAAAAAACATCAAAAAATTGAAAGCTCATATGTTTAGAAATTTCCTTAAAAAACCAGCACTTTTTTTGAAAAATCTTGCGTTTAAGATGAAATGCTCAGAAAATTACGATTTTTACTGAAAAAATGGTCGTTTTTGTTGGAAAAATGGACATTTGTGATGAAAAATTGTAAATTTTGGTCATTTTTGGTGAAAAATCCTAATGGGGGACCCTTGTAATTTTTTATAAAAAAATTTTAAGGGGGTCATTAGGAAAAATTTTCATTTTTTCGGATTTGAGGGAGCTTTCCCGCTTCCTCCTTCTTTGTGCCACTGACATACTCTCTTCATCCGATCAAAACCCGAAAAATCAAAAGGCATTATGTTTTTGAACGGCCGAAAGCAAGCCAAAGATTACATAAAGGTCATCCCTTATGATTTTATGATGGTACTCTCCCTTATCGATTCTTCTCCCTATTCCAGCTCCCCCCCCCCCTGGGATGCTGATATAAATTATGGTTTTCAAGGAAAATTTATTGAACAACTCAAGAAGGGGGAGGGATCCACTAATGGACCCCCTATTCACATATGAGTACTACTCAGAGTGGTAGATGGTTGAAACCACCTTTTTAGCCCTGGTTCTTACTGCAATACTTTTTACAAATTAATTTTAAAGTAAGTTTATTGTGCCCGATTCAACTGTTATTGATCTCAAAATGGATATTATTACTAGCCAAGTCAATCCGAAGGATAGTTGTTCTGTCATCTTTCTGACAAAAAGTTATTGTGCTAAATAACCGAAATGTGTCATCGACTTATCAAGTTTCGATAGTGAATAATCAAGGAGCACTTTTGAACTTAAGCTTTGAACCCAGATCTTTTACCATGATTGTTTATAGCGATTAAAATAAAAGATTAATAAATCAATACGAGAATGATTTTTATTTAAAAATTATTATTGTCAAATTCCAAATTTTTCATATTTTCATATTTTACTTGAGGTACTTCCAAATTCATTCCTTCATTTTTATGCTTGGGTACTCTTGGAGACATTCCATTCACAACATTAGTTTCAGTTGTAAAACTTCGAATTCTTTTTATGTGTGATGATGGTGTTTCTGTTTCAATTTTGGCATTAGAGATTTCCAATTCCCGGTTAACTTTATATTTTTGATGCGTATAGTGTTTATAACTTTTGTATAGGTAGATAAATAATAAGATGATTCCTTGAGAGCCATTTACGATAGTAAATAGGTAGTGCCACACAGTGGCATAGGAGGTAAATAAGGTGAGGTATTGGAGGATCTAAAATTGGAGAAGCAAAATTTGACCTATTCTAGCCAGTGGCTTAGATATCCCTCATCCAGAAATGATGTGAAGTGGGGTAATTCAGGTCGTTTTTGAAAAATTGGAATTTTGTAGGAAAAATTTTTTGAATGTGGGTGCAACTGTTCGTTCTTGCAAAAATGTAAATTTTTAATTAAATAATCTGAATCCTGATCCGGATTTAGAATCCAAAATCCGAATTCAGAATCCGGAATTTTTGAAAAAAACTAGGTGCAATATAGTCAAAAAAATTAGATGGGTGGTGTGAGTGGAACCATCCACCACCCATGGGTAATACCACCCACCACCCCGAGTCGTACCACCCACGGGTGGTGGTGAGTGGTACCACCCGGAGTGGTGGGTGGTGCTGGGTGGTACCACCTTTTCGCCCCCTGGACAAGAAGGAGCTTCTAAGAACTCCCCTTGTAGAATTATTCCTGAAATTATGGAGCAGGGTTTAGTTGATCAGGATTAAACAAAGATTACCCAAGGTATTCCCAAAATAAATTGCATAATAATAAGTGCTACGAGTTTTTCTTTCTTTTTTGGTCTTTTACCAATTGTGCTCGATGCTGTTCGAATTAAAGCTATTCCACAAATTTTTGGAAACAACCGAAGTAGGGCAACTACAAAGCAAAATATTCCATTTGCCACTAACAAAGTCAATGGTAAAATTACTCCAAAAATAACATAATCAGGCCGAATCCAGCAACTAAAATATGGGCAAATTTAAAAAAAGTATGACACTTACAAGCCATCTTCGCGATTATAAAAATCTTTTACTACCAGGCCAGAAATTAGTGCCATAAGAGTAGGAATCCCTGAAAAAATTTCAAAAAAATGAATTGATTTTTAACCTTTTTACCTATAGCAGTTACAATGATCAAAATTTTATTTGTCAGCCAAATCATGAGTTTTTCACTAACAGAAGACCAAGAAAAGGCCTTCAAAATTTTCCATGCCTGGAAAATTGTCATTGTGATGCAGCTAAAATTTTTATTACCGATGTTATGAGCGCCATGAGTAAGAGAGTCATGCCTGGGTGGGATGTCCAGAAATGTCTCACGTCGCAAAAAAATTTTACCCGTTTTCAAGTCGTCTTGCGACCTTTTTTTGATCTTCAACTCGGAGATGGGGGGGGGGAGTCTTATAATTATCGAAATTGTCCCGTATCCCTTACAAATTTCTGGAAAATCTGTATCACTACGCCCAGATATGAAGGGAGTAGACCCATTGGTGGATATGGGGGAGGGTCCATTTTTCTAAAAATGACCGGGTTTGGTTCAAAATGCGAGGGATCATAAAAATGACATTTTTTCACCAAAAATTGCTACTTTTGCTGTTAAAAAATGCGTTTTTTGCCCAAAATGGCATTTTTGCCAGAAAATGCCAATTTTTAGCCATTTTTGCCACACAAAATGCCATTTTAGTCCATTTTTCGGTCGAGAATTAGTGGGGAAACAGGCCACCAAGAGCTGGGGGTGGGTGAGTCCATAAATAGACCCCTTCCTACTCTATTGGATACCTTATTAGCAGCCAATAGCTTATGATAGCCACTGCATGACATCCAGTTATACCAATTGTATGGTCTTCGTCAGAAAATAATCCAAATAATATATAAAAAGTTAACAATTCCATGTTATAAATAAAAGTAAAGAGATTGATATTTTGCCTTTGACCATATAAAAATGGCACTTGAAAATATGAGATCCTGTAATTTTTTACGTTTTATAATATGTGGTTTACTATTAAAATACAGGGGCTAAAAAAAGTGGATTTTTGTGATTTTTTGGGATCCGAAAATATATTGTTCTAAAAATGACCCCTCTAGGGGTAATTTGATGCGGGGAATCGATTGCGCGCATTCCCGAATCCTGAAAATGCTTCTCTGATCCTGATTCAGGGAAAATTGGATTTTTGAAGCGAAATTCGACGTTTTTTGCAATTTCAAAAACCCAATTTTTCCCCTGAATCAAACCCAGGAAAACATTTTCAGGATTTGGGAATGCGCACAATCGATTCCCCAAATAAAATTACCCCTAAAAACATAAAATTACCCTTAGACAAATAAATTTTCAGGCTTCTAAAAATCCACTTTTTTTGGCCCACCCTGTATATACTTTTGTAATATAAAAATGAGATTCAATATTATAAGACTAATTATAGATCCAATATAGACAATATAACTTATAGCTATTAGACCATTATTGCATAAGCATGGGTCTTTTTGAAGGCCATCCTAAAGGAAGTATAGAATATTTTCGGTCAAGTGAAAGAAGCTCACACCCATAATGGAGGAGAAAGCGGAGCAAAATTCATCTTAAAAGGGAAGGGTTCGATCCCCCCAGAAAACTTTTTTTGTTACAATTTTTGGGAGTCGACAACATCCAAGTCACATAGCAATTGGACGCTTTGTGAAACAGTCTATAAGACTCACTACAATTAGAGTAAAATCAGTAAGATGATCACATTCAGAAACCCAAAAGTCTCCATCATCTGTAACACTACATGTTTGATTAGACCATAAATATCCTGTCCACCAAGTAAGTTTCATTGTTCCGTGAAGTGGTCTCAAGGTCTAAACTTGATCTTGTATACTTTATTATAATTGAGCATAGCTGGGTAGAGAGGGCGCTACATTTCCAAATTTTACGTGGAGGGGGTAATCCACTTTTGTGTGTTGGGGAGGTAAATGACTAAAATTTACTATTTTCACCAAAAAATGTCCATTTTTTCGCAAAAACGACCATTTTTTCACCAAAATGAACAAATTACTAAACATTGCGGAGCAAATTTTTTAGAATTTTGGGGCTATCGTGCGTGTGGGAAGGGGGGTTCCACAATCTCTGCCTGGTGGGGGGGGCGAAGGGAGGCGTTTGCCAAACGGCAACCCCTGTCCATCTAAGTAATCGAGCGTGTAGGCATTTCTATACCTTTTTCTTCGAGTACTTCACTGTCACTATTTTTTGTTTAACTCCATTTGCTTCAATAGTTTGAGACCCAAGATAAGGCGGTGTTGAGTTGTCATCCAAAAGGGTTCCGGTTAAAACCTTGCTATTGTCATATCTATACGCTTGTTTACAAGCTTGAAAATTTTTAGGAATTGCATTTCCAGGATTGGATGAGTTGCCAACAAAAAGTTTGGTGTTTCGATAAATGCAATAAAAAAGACGACGGGCGGCTAAAAGGTTATGGAAAAGTGAAACATGAAATACTTTGGTTTTGACAGATAATATTGGTTGGTATACTAATGGATGCATCTGCTTCAATATTAGAAAAAGTTGAAAATTGGCCGCTTTCGTCTCCCATTATAGTATCCCCGCCAGCGGCTTTACAATCTATTTTAAAGCTAGATAAGCCAAGATTTGATCCATTTAAGAAAGAAACATTATTTGGCGAATTCTGCATTAGATAATAAATGGATTTTAGCATTCTAAATTATAAGGAATTTCAGATTATAAATTTTTATCATCCATAGTGCAGTGGCAAAAGTATCACTATTTCACTCAAATAGTCGAGAGTTCGGTCAAATTTTTTTGATCGATTCACAAAATGTTGTCAAGAAAACCCTCCATAAAATTGATCGTAGAATTTTTGCCTTTCATTTTTAACACATTATCCATGTCGGCAAAAAACCTATTACTATAGACGTGATTGAACCCTCAACCATTTGAGCGTAAAATGAGACTCTTGCCACTCCAACATAGATGATGAAATTTTCTATCTTGCCAGGGAATGCTCTTTATTTATTTTTGAATTTTAAAATTGTGCACCTACACTAATGTAGACCCAGATTCTCCATCATTACTATTTTCAAAACTATCAGAAGGAGCATCTAATATGACATCAGTCATTCTTGATATTCCATGAAAATCCTAAATATGTATGAAAAAAAGCTTTTAAAGGGGGAGTCCAGTTTGCGACCACTTCTCGAAAAAAAATTTTTT
>OZJO01001454.1:0-109471 GCA_900406225.1 Acrobeloides nanus
AAAACAATGTTCAAATTGAATAATTTTGGTGTCATTTTGTTCGTCTCATTTAGCTATAAAAAATTGCTACATGTTCATTTTATGAAAATTAAAAAAATCGATGCAAAAATCGATGCAAAAATCGATTTTCCGCAAAAAATTCAAAAAAGTTTGTGCATTACAACGAAGAGCTTGTAACAACTTCAAAATTTCAAACACAATTATCTCGAAAACTACAACGATTCAGAACATACCGTAAAAACAAAAAATGCTTCATTTTTTATGATCTTTCCGAATATACCATTTTTTCATATGATTTTAACTAACTGGACTGGTCCGTTAAAGGAGAAATGTTTGTGTATGGAAAAATTTTTTAATCCGGCCCTACAAATTTTTTTTATCTGCCTAGAACTTTGCCCGAAAACCGGTCCCAGGCCTGAGAAAAATTTCGATAAGGGATTATCCAGCATGGGGTCCTATAGACAGGGTTGCCAGATGGGTTGTTGACCTGAGTGACAAAAATGGCAATAGGAACGAATGTACCGCACAAAAAAATTCCGCACGGAAAATTTCCGCACATGAATTTTCCGCACATCCGCACGGATTTTCAGCACAAGGATCTTCCGCACATTTTTTTCATTAATAAAAGTTGCCTGAATTTCAATAAAATCGTGTTTATTGAAACGATTGGCAAAAAATCTTTAAAAAATTCAAAAATGTGCGGAAGATCCTTGTGTGGAAAATCCATGCGGTCATTCCGTGCGGTCAATTCCCATAAAGAAACTTCGAGAAATACGTGATGCGTACGCTCGCGTAATGTGAGGAGTAATTCACTTCTGGTTAATTAAGTTATTTCTGACTTCAGCTCTGGTATCAACCGGTCGTGTTCCATTTTAATGGCTCTAAGCCTTTCTAATTAACTCTCAATTAGCCGAATCTATGACCAAGTCAGATCCTTAGTGATAGCCCAAACCTTTCTTAATTTCCTATTTTTTACACAGTGGTGTATGCCCACGCTTCCACATCTTTACTGCACATTTTTAATTGTAACTTCACGCTGTTGTAATGTAATGAGTCTACCTATTGTAAATATCGATGTATAATAAACTTTAATAATCAATCAAGTCCAGCACTACACTAATCTACATACAATCTATTGTAATTCCCCATGCATCCCTCGTGATCGTTTGTGGCGGGAAAATTAACAGAATTTTGCGACAACTTTGATGACCATATTTTCATGTTGGATGGCGCTCCTGCGCACTTTTCTAACAAGGCTTATGAAGTCTTGGACGAGTTCTTCCCAGACAGTTGGATAGGTAGAGGGACTAAGGATCACCTGGCGTCTTACGAATGGCCTCTCAGGTCGTCAGATTTGTCCGTTATGGACTTCTTCTTATAGGTTCTTATATTCTTCGTATATATTTCTTCTTACTTATTGAACAACCTACTATAATCATTTTAATAAAACGACATTACTTTCCGAACAATCCAATATTAAAAAAACTAATTAGATTTTTTGCTATATTAACGAGCATGTAGTCGATAATCGCGCAAGAATAAAACTACCACGCATTAATTCTTTTTGTTGCAAAATTCTTGGAATCGTAAAATAGTTTGTACTTGTTTAATTGTCTAGAAAGTCACATGAAAACGTAAGCTCACAGTTACAAAAAAGACTTATTATTAGTTAAACTCGTGTCAAAGTATTAGTCAGAAAAATGCGTGACGCTACAGGTAAAGGAAATATTTACTACGATGACTTATTTGCAAATGGTATTCCATGGTTTAGTTTAATATTTTGGTGTCTAAATGTATCGATTGGATGCTTCAATTTGATGTTAACCCCTGTGTTTTTCTATACAGCTTGTTTGAAACAAAGTTATCACAGAAATCTTAGGTATCTTTTTTAACTATTTTTTTAAAGTACTAGATCCTAATTCTGCTCTAGGCCTGGATTCTAGACACTCATGAAATAGGGGAGGGACAGTTTCAGATAAGGTAATGAGTGATGAAGTGATTGAGGAGATACCGAAGATAACATGATGAGGTGGTGAATTTTCAAGAAATTTATATCGGTTTTTTAAATTTTTTAGGAGGTGAAAAAATTTTCGGTACTTGAGCAAAAATTAGATTTTGAGCAAAAACTTGATTTTTGAGCAAAAATCGAAATTTTTGCTCAAAATCGAATTTTAACTCAAAAATTGAATTTTTTGCTCAAAATTGAATTTTTTTCTCAAAAATCAAAATTTTTGCTCAAAATCGAATTTTAGCCTAAAAATCTAATTTTTACTCAAAAATCGAATTTTTTCTCAGAAATCGAATTTTAGAAAAACCCCTAATGTTTTTCGTGAAAAAATTCGTTACTTATTCAAATAACTGAAAAAACTCATTTTCTCGTTTATTCCCTGATTCAGGGTCAGGGTTAAACTTTGACACCTCGGGACCTAGCGCAATCTATTCCTCGCATAAAATTACCCCCAGAATTCATCTCTTTGATAGTTTATTTAGTAATATGAAATTGGGGAAAAGTTTTCGGACCCGACCGGGACTCGAACCCGGACCTCCTGGCTACCATCCAAGTATACTACCATTGTGCTACCGAGACCTAAAAAATTCCAAAAAATGAGAGCTATCACCTATCGGTAATCCCTACGTCCGTTTGGTACTGTTAATTGGTCGGATGGCACGCAGGTGTTAATCACAGTGTGAGTAATGGAAAATAAACCGTCAAATATTTACCAATTAACAGGCATCACCTGATATTTTCATTTTTTACACTAAATAAACTGATAGCTCTCATTTTTTGGAACTTTTCGAGCTCGGATCATTGCCAAGCCGAGAACTTGGAAATACAGGTAATATGAAATTGGGCAAAAGTTTTCGGACCCGACCGAGACTCGAATCCGGACCTCCTGGCTAACGTCCAAGTGCACTACCATTGTGCTACCAAGACCTACAACTGATGCCTGTTAATTGGTAAATATTTGACGGTTTATTTTCCATTACTCACACTGTGATTAACACCTGCGTGCCATCCGACCAATTAATAGTACCAAACGGACGTAGGGATTACCGATAGGTGATAGCTCTCATTTTTTGGAATTTTTTAGGTCTCGGTAGCACAATGGTAGTCGTTAGCCAGGAGGTCAGGGTTCGAGTCTCGGTCGGGTCCGAAAACTTTTGCTCAATTTCATATTACCTGTATTTCCATGTTCTCGGCGTGGCAATGATCCGAGCTCGAAAAATTCCAAAAAATGAGAGCTATCAGTTTATTTAGTGTAAAAAATGAAAATATCAGGTGTACAGTTTATTTTGCCTCACCCTTTACTTGTATCTGAAAAATTTAGGCTAGTAACATCAAATCTTTATCTAGCATTTCTACTTTCTTCCATTGGAACCATAGCCTATTCACTGCTAGTCCTTACACATACTAATGATAAAATATATGATAATTATTTTGTTATTTCTCGTTTTATGCTTTCACAAGGCCCGTTCCTCTTTAAAACGGTTTTTTTGTCAATGATTTTGGAAAGAACTGTTGCAACAATTTCGTATAAAAGTTATGAAAATCGTGCACCCATTATACTCGGCATATTTTTATATTGTTTTGGGGTAAGATTTTAGAGGATGCGGAAAAATTATTGGTGATTTTGTAAGCTTAATATACAGGGCTCCAGAAATCCGTTTGCGACAAAAAATTTTCAGTAGTAGCCAAGAGTGTATGCGGAATACGATCCCAACAGTCTTTTTGAGCGTAAATTTGTTTGAAGTTTGACTACTGTAAATTACTCCTACTAGGGGTATACCCAAGGGTGCAAAGTCTGCTGATTTTCCAGAAAAGTGCTGATTTTGAGATGTCAAAAATCTGACAAAATCTGATTTTTCAGTGTCAAATCTAATTTTTGAGATGCGAAATTTTGTCAAATTTATTTGAGTAGATAAAATATTTATTTGAGTATATTTAGGCTTAGGCTTAGCCTTAGGCTTAGTCATAAGATTAGCCTTAGGCTTAGGCTTAGCCTTAGGCTTAGCTTTACGCTTAGGCTTAGCCTTAGGCTTACAATGTTAGTCATAAGGTTAGCCTTAGGCTTAGCCTTGGGCTTGGGCTTAGGCTTATCCTTTGTCTACTCAATTAAATATATATTTTCTACTCAAATAAATAAAATATCTACTCGGTTAAATAGGTTCCATAAAAAATAACCGCGGATTCTTGTTCAGCGAAGAAAACCCCTAGGAAGGTAGAAAATCTTCAAAAATCGAACATACAACAACAGTTTAAAACTGATTACCTTTTGACGGCCTAATTTTTTGAAAAAATCTGGATATTGACACGAAAACATGACTTATCTTCAAAAAGACTTATTGGATCGTATTCAACATACACTCTTGCCTAATACTGAAAAGATTGGCTACTAATAGCTCGCTTTTCTAGTCCTTTTGATAGCGCGATGATGTTCTTCATCTGCTATTCGTGCTTCAACCTTATTTTCAGACTCTAGCCAACGTTCAGTCAAACTTTCCATAATAACACCAAACTTTTCCGATCGCGGCTTAGTGAAGGCATCTGAGAACATCTTTTGGCAAGCTTTCGCAGAAATTCTTTTCCTTCATTGGGTGCCATATATCCGGCTATGATTTCCATATATTTTTGAGCTGCACTCAATTTGTAATGTTGGGTTCTTTCGTTTAGACTGGAGAAAGATTGCTTGCTAATAGCTCGCTTTTCTATTCCTTTTTTGTCGAAAACGGATTTCTGGAGCCCTATATATTAAGTTTGCAAAATCGTAAATAATTTTCCCGCACCTGTAGTTAGGCAATGTAAAAATATTGTTTTAGTTGCTTGGCTCTTCTTTTCCTGCACTTTATTTTTTAGGTATTTTTAAATTTTTATAACATCAAAACAAGTGGTTGCTAGGAGGGGTTAAGTAGTGTCATAGCCAGAATTTTTGACGAAAAGTTATTTTTGTCAATAAAAAGTTGGAAAAATTTTAGTCGGAAAACACTATTTTTTGATGTTCGTAGAGCTCTATATCCTCGAATATAAACCACAGGGTCAAAAATCGAAAAAAAAATTTTCTAAAATTTGTAAAAAATGATATATTTAGGGGTAATTTTATGCGAAAAATCGATTGCGCACATTCCCGAAGCGTGAAAACCTTTTTTAAGCCTTAAAAATTGAAAAATACGTATTTAAGGGTCAAACAAAAGTTCGGGAATGCGCGCAATCGATTTTTCGCATAAAATTACCCCTAAATATGTCATTTTTAAACAATTTTAGAAAAAATTTTCGATTTTTGAATGTGACGTGACCCCCCTGATTCACAATAGCTCCCAAGTTTTCTGTTAAAAAATTTTTGAGAGGTGATCAGCCTCCAAATGAAATTCTAAAATGCCTCTAATTTGAACCATTTAGTTAGATTAAATTATCTCACAAGCATCGGAATAAATTGTGGTTTCGCATTTATATTATTGATGGTAATATTTTCAATCAAAATTTAAGAAATAAACTATCAAAATTTTCAGCTCAGTTCATCATTATACTGGATCAACAAAAAAATGCACTTAAGAAAATTCGATGCTACCTTACATTTATCTCATCGTTACCAAGTATTTATTTTTTAGGTTCTTAAAAAATAAGATTCATTTAGATAAATGAAAATCTTCGTTTTTTCAAAATTATGTCACCAATTATTATTTTTGAAGCAGTTTATGATATTTCAACAGTGATTCTTTATACCATTCAACAGCTTATCGATTTTAACACCCAACTATATTATCCGGCATTTGTCATTGTGAGTTACACGATAATTTCAAATTTTGATGTACAGGGTGACCCAAAACAAGAAGTTATACATTTCGTTACTTTTTCATGAATTTGGAACCCGAAAATTCTTTTACTAAAATTACCTATTCTGGGGTAATTCGATGTGGGAAATCAATTCGCGCATTCCTGAAGCTTAACCCTCAAAACACGGCTTGTGCTGCTTTTGCAGCAAAATTTTTCTATAAAAATTATTATTTTGTAATTGTTTGGTGTATGCACTTTAATCAACTGTAGTGAATCACTTCGTCACTTGTTGTATTTTTGTCAAAACTCCGCCTGTTTTTCCACGTCTATAAAAGGTTTGAAATTGTAATGGATTGGATTAGTCTAACTGTTGCTTTAAATAAAATATTAAAAAGAAAATTATCTTTCTATCTTTTTAACATGGTGCAAGTAAACCGAGATCCAAACCATGAGGCTGAAATGTCTACAAGATAGGATGAACCGATTGAACTACCTATGAAAGAAGAGTCTCCACCGACTAAGCAAGAGGATCAACTCGAGACTCTCAAACCAACTGAGACCATCGAGACTGCGAAGACTCTTGCGACTCCAAAAAGCGATGATTCCGAGACTCAAAAAGTCTCGAAGGCCGAGCAGGATAAGAGGACAGAAGCGAAAGAGCACTGAAGCCAACTAGCACCGATCGAACACCTAATTTACGGAAGAGGGGACGAAGGCCAAGACCCGAGAAATCTCGCGATGATTCCAGAAATTTGGGAGGGAGTAACGGAAACAACCCTGAATGTAAGATTTGACTGGCCAAACAACTCTACGATGCTTCCGACGCAGACTGTGCGTGCAAAAAATCTAATTGTGGAGATTCCAGAGACCAAAGAAAGGCGCTGTGAAGCGAAAAGTCTTCCACTCCATCTTTAAAATCTAGACCATGCACATGCAAAAAGGGAAGGGTATGGGATTGTTTAAACCCTGTGCATCACCTAGGCGTTTTAAGTCGTATTTAACTTCGGCAATTTGGAGTATTTTATAAAAAAAATTAATTTGGAGTATTTAAAAAGCATTTAAATTGCCGAGATATCCTTAAAAATCGATGCTAGATGACTGTTTTTATACCCTGTATCTTGTTCCCTTATGATTTTTTCCGGGAGTACTTACGAAAAACCATGGTGTTCATAATTTTATCTCAAAGAATTTTTTAAAGTATTTTAATTTAGATGGGCAACTTGTTCGCTTCAATTTTCTTCCTATTCTATTTAAAACGAGACGAACAAACAAGAAGAAAACTTTTAGAATATTTCTGTATTAAACCATCTTTTGTCGAACCTCATCAAAGCCAAATCAAAAATGTTATGGGAGAAGCCATAGTAGTCAATGAAAGCCCAGAACTTCATTTTACTCAATTAACTAAATATTGGACATAATTTCTTTTGTATGATACATACACTGGTGAACAAAGATCTTGGAAACTGTTGTTAAAAATTACAAAAAAACAAAATTTTACAGATCAGCGTAGAAAAAGTTTTCTCAGACGCGATCTTTTTCCAGAATAGAGTAATCGTGCATGTCATAGGATAATCGTATGGCATAGTTCATTTTATCACATGATTGCAAGTTTTCGTTGTAATGCAATTTTTGATTTTGGCCATGGAAGGTACCCCTATGAGGGTAAACCCCCGAAAAAGGCCTGTTCTTTGTAAGCAATGTTTAACCATATTCCCGAGTTCTAGGACAAAAAAATAACGCCAGATTTGTGTTCAGCGCCTAAGAAAACCCTAGGAATGTCGAAAATTTCGTCAAAAAATCGACTTCTATAGCCAAATATCAGCATTTTGAAATAGGGGTACATTTTTACGACCCCATTTTTTAATAAAGTCTAGCATACACTCTTGACTAATACTGAAAAATTTTTTTATCGAAGACGGATTTCGGAAGCCACATATAATCATTTTAATATAGCGACATAACTTTTCGAACAACCCAATATTAACACGGAAATACTTTTTCAAATTTTCGGTATATTCTGTTATTTTAAGCTATTCTGAGTAACATTCAAAAAAATTTTGAAACAAATTTTTGAAAAAAAGTTGTCTAACCATGGAATATACTAGCTTTTTGCAGGCAAAATCAAATAGACTTAGGTGGGATTCGAACTCGAGACCCTTAGACTTGAAACTTGGAGCACTACCATTGCGCCAAGTTCATGATAAAAATTGTGATTTTTAATTTTGCTTATAATTTAACATGAATTTTTTATTTTTTATAAATAACTTTTTTTTCAAAAGTTTTTTTTCTTTTTCAAAAAATTTTTTTGAATGTCGCTCAGAATAGCTTACAATGAAAGAATATATGGGAAATTTGAAGGAATTTTAATTATTCTTCCATGTTAAAGAAAAATAATTAAAATTTTATGCTATATTAAAGAAGGTGTAGTCGGTAATCACGCAAGCATAAAACTACCACGCATTAATTTTTTTGTTGTTGCAAAATTCTTGGGAATCACCAAATCGTTTATACTTGTTTAATTATTCAAGAAGTCACATGGAAACGTTAGCTCGAAGTTAAACAAGACTTTTCATTAGTTTAAGCTCATAGTTAAAGTATTAGACCGAAAAATGCGTGACGCTACAGGTACAGGAAATATTTACTACGACGACTTATTTGCAAATGGTATTCCATGGTTTAGTTTAATATTTTGGTGTCTAAATGTATCGATTGGATGCATCAATTTGATGTTAACCCCTGTGTTTTTCTATACAGCTTGTTTGAAACAAAGTTATCATAGAAATCTTAGGTACCTTTTTTAATGGGAGCGTAACATTTATATAGCCTATTCTCGAAAATCGAAAAAAAATTTTCAATTTTCTTCTAAAAATCGACTTTTTAGGTTAATTTCTAGGCGAAAAATCGATTGCGTGCATTTTCGGAGCGTGAAAATTCTTCTTTGATTCAGGGAAATAGATGTGTGTATTGAAGCGAAAATATGAAAAATTTGGATTTTTCTTCTAAAATCATCGTTCTAAGGGTTATTTTATGCGAGAAATCGATTCAGCGCATCCCGAAGCGTCAAAATGCATCCTTGACCATCGTCCTTGAAAAATTATGTTTCTACCGCAACGCTTCGGTGATGCGCTGAATCGAAAATAACCCTTAGAACGATGATTCCAAAATTTTCATATTTTCGCTTCAATATATACATCTATTTCCCTGAATCAGGATCAAGGAAGCATTTTCACGCTTCGGGAAAAATCGATTTTTCGCATGATTTACCCCTAATAAGGTCGTTTTTGTGGAAATAAATTTTTTCGAGATCCGGCTATAAAATACACCCCCCCCCTTTAAGACACTGTACTTGTATCTGAAAAATTTAGACTAGTAACATCAAATCTTTATCTAGCATTTCTAATTTCTTCCGTTGGAACCATAGCTTATTCACTGCTAGTCCTTACACATACCAATGATAAAATATATGATAATTATTTTGTTATTTCTCGATTCATGCTTGCGCAAGGCCCGGGCCTCTTTAAAACAGTTTTTGTATCAATGATTTTGGAAAGAACTGCTGCAACAATTTTGTATAAAAGTTATGAAAATCGTGCACCCATTATACTAGTCATATTTGTATATTGTTTTGGAGTAAGATTTTACTACAGGGTGCGGAAAAACTATTGGTGATTTGTAAGCTTAATATATAGGGCTCCAGAAATCCGTTTTCGTCAAAAATTTAGCTATAAAAAATTGCTAAAATGTTCATTTTATAAAAATTTTAAAAATCGATTTTTCCGCAAAAAATTCAAAAAAGTTTGTGTATTACAACGAAGAGCTTGTACANGTAACAAATTCAAAATTTCAAACGCAATTATCTCGAAAACTACAACGATTCAGAACATGCCGTAAAAACAAACAATGCTCCATTTTTCATGATCTTTCCGAATATATCTTTTTTCATATGATTGTAAATTACTGGACTGGTCCTTTAAACTAGGTTACCTTTTTGATGGTCTAATTTTTTGAAAAAGTCTGGATATTGACACGAAAACATGACTTCAAAAAGACTTATTGGATCGTATTCAGCATACACTAATACTGAAAAAAGTTTTTATCGAAAACGGATTTCTGGAGCCCTATATATTACGTTTACCAAATCGCTAATAATTTTCCCGCACCCTGTAGTTAGGTAATTTGCTGTAAAAATATTGTTTTAGTTGCTTGGCTCTTCTTTTCCTGCACTTTATTTTTTAGGTATTTTTAAATTTTTTATACCATCAAAACAAGTGGTTGCTAGGAGGGGTTAACCAGTGTCATAGCCAGGATTTTTGGTAAAAAATTATTTTTGTCAATAAAGTCGGAAAAATTCTAACAAGAAACATTCGACATCAAAATTATCCCTGAGGTGACCCCCACAATAGCTCCCAATTTTTCTTTAAAAATTTTTTGAGAGGTGAACAGCCTCCAGATGAAATCCTAAAATGCCTCTAATTGGAACCATTTAGTTAGAGTAAATCATACTACAAGCATTGGAATAAATTGTGGTTTCGGATTTACATTATTGATGGTAATATTTTCAATCAAAATTTAAGAAATAAACTATCAAAATTTTGCAGTTCAGTCCAACATTATACTGGATCAACAAAAAAATGCATTTAAGAAAATTCGATACTACCCTACATTTATCTCATCGTTATCAAGTATTCATTTTTTTAAGTTCTTAAAGGGGGGGGACCCATTTATGCACTAAAATCCAGATTTTTTTTAAAAACGAAGTTTTATGGTGTATATAGGGTAAAAAATAGCTGAAAAATCGATTGCGCGCATTCCCGAAGCGTGAAAACGCTTCCTTGACCCTGATTCAGGGAATGGGGTGGGTGTATTGAAGCGAAAATCAAACATTTTCGGATTTTTATGAGAAAACCGTCGATTCTTAGGTTTTTCTAGGCGGGGAATCGATTGCGCGCACTGCCGAACCTTGAAAACGCTTCCTTGGCCTTGATTCAGGGAAGAAATTGGCGTATTGAAGCGAAAATCAATTTATTTACGTAAATAATTATCCGTTTTCATGAAAAACGTATCCTTTTTCATGAAAAAATTTTTTTCATGAAATAGTTCATAATTTATACCCCTTTAAATTTTGCATAATTCCAAAATAAATTGATTTTCGCTTCAATCTTCCTGAATCAGGATCGAGGAAGCGTTTTCACAATTATAGAGTGCGCACAATCAATTTCCCGCATAGAATTACTCCTAAAAATGATCATATTAGAAAAAATTTTTGGAGAAAGGGCTCTAATTTGCACCCCCCCCCTTTTAATGTATTTTTAAAACCGAAATAACACCAGGATTTTATGTATTTACGTAAATAAATTGATTTTCGCTTCAATACACCGATTTCTTCCCTGAATCAGGATCAAGGAAGCGTGTTCAAGGTTCGGCAGTGCGCGCAATCGATTCCCCGCCTAGAAAAACCTAAGAATCGACGGTTTTCTCATAAAAATCCGAAAATGTTTGATTTTCGCTTCAATACACCCACCCCATTCCCTGAATCAGGGTCAAGGAAGCATTTTCACGCTTCGGGAATGCGCGCAATCGATTTTTCAGCTATTTTTTACTCTATATACACCATAAAACTTCGTTTTTTAAAAAAATCTGGATTTTAGTGCATAAATGGGTCCCCCCCTTTAAAAAATAAGATTCATTTAGATAAATGAAAATCTTCGTTTTTTCAAAATTATGTCACCGATTATTATTTTTGAAGCAGTTTATGATATTTCGACAGTGATTATTTATGCCGTTCAACAGCTTATCGATTTTAACACCCAACTATATTATCCGGCATTTGTCATTGTAAATATTTTTCGGGGTTACACGATAATTTGAAATTTGAAAAAATCAAACTCAGAATCGACTTAGGTTCGGTTTAAAAAAAACATCACCCCTGTGGAGTTGTGGATTTAGCCCCCCAGGGAGAGGTCACTAAATCGAGCCTGACTGTATTTATACTTTTGCAATGCATCCCGCGTGGTCGTGTTGGCGGGAAATTCTTTGCGTCTATCTATAGCCGAAATTTTTTTCGCTACCACGAAACTTTTTATTAATCAGGCAACGTGTACATTGAAAAGTGGATCCTTATATAGCTTTTTTGATGCATCCTTGCGTGGTCGTATGGCGGGAAAATAAGGATTAGTACTAACTACTAGCTAATCCTGATTTTCCCGCGAAAAAATTTCAAAAAATCGACTTTTTGAGGTACCATGTCTAGGCCAGGACCAGAGCTGTCGGAGATTGTACGTTTTCCGAAGGTGTAACTTCGGGGGACATTTTAAAAAAATTTTGAACTTTGAATTTTAAGACATGGTCTCTGTAAGGATCACCGGGCTGGCGGGTCACGGGTCAGGAAATTTTTTGTTTCAACTAAAATCGATTGAATATAGGTCCCACAAAAATACTTTTTTTGACAACAAGATGCTGTGTGTGCCTAAAACATAAGGGGGGACCCCATGGATGATGTTCGTAAAATGATTTTTTTGCTTAGTATATTAAAAGTTCAGGCATAATTTGCTTATTACTAAAACCAAACAATTCCGGGTTACAACTTTTATTTTCACTGTCGATTTTAAACGAATCGGAGTCGATCCTGAGAAGTTGATTTTTCCACAGAGGTGCTTCACAGGGGGTCCATAGCTCCACAGGGGTGATGTTTCAAAAAATTTTTCTCGATTTCGTGATCCGGGACCTATATCCAATTGATTTTAGTTGAAACAAAAAAATTTTCTTACCCGTGACTCTTTGGCCAATGAGTGATTCTTATAGAGACCGTATCTTAAAATGGTCGAGATATCCTTAAAAAATCGATGCTAGATGAATGTTTTTATACCCTATAGCTTGTTCCCTTATGATTTTTTTCCAAAAATTTAAGGGAGTACTTACGAAAAACCAAGGTGTTCATAATCTTAACTCAAAGAATTTTTTAAAGTATTTAATTTTAGATGGGCAACATGTTCGCTTCCATTTTCTTCCTATTTTATTTAAAACGAGACGAGCAAGCAAGAAGAAAACTTTCGAAATATTTCTGTATTAAACCATCTTTTGTCGAGCCTCATCAAAGTCAAATCAAAAATGTTATGGGAGAAGCCATAGTAGTCAATGAAAGCCCAGAACTTCATTTTACTCAATTAGCTAAATATTGGGCATAATTTCTTTTGTATGATACATACACTGGTGAACAAAGATCTTGGAAACTATTGTTAAAAATTACAGAAAAACAAAATTTTACAGATCAGCGTAGAAAAAGTTTTCTCAGACGCGATCTTTTTCCAAAATAGGGTAATCGTGCATGTAATAGGATAATCGTATGGCATAGTTTATTTTATCACATGATTGCAAGTTTTCGTTGTAATGCACAATCTTGTTGAACCATAAATGCGGGTTTTTAAAACTTTCGTAGAATGGCTGCCAAACTTCCAAAATGCGTGTTTTTTATTTACTCTTTTTTAAAATATTCTCCTTGCAAAGAGGAATTCGAATATGTATTTGATCATGAAGTACGACTTCTGGAATGTGCCTAAAAGCGCGTTTAAAGTTTCGGAAAAAGTCCAAATTTTCACGTTTTTATGCAAAATGTGAACTTGGCTCAGTGGTAGTGCTCCCGGATTCGAATCTAATGGTCTCGAGTTAAATGGGGACTTGTGGCAACTTCGATGAGCTGGATGGCTGTGCACTTTTCTAACAAAGTTGATGAACCTTGGACGAGTTCTTCCCCGACAGTTGGATAGGTAGAAGGACTAAGGATCACCCGGCGCCTTACGAATGGCCTCCCAGGTTGCCAGATTTGTCCGTTATGGATTTCTTCTTATAGGCCTATATTAAATGCAAGGTTTGAACCATTCGAATTTTAAAAAATTTCTCCAAATTGGCTGAAAAAGTCGGGGGTTTCCGGCTTGGAGAATACGAATCCGAAGGAATTTTGATTTTGGCCACGGGAAGGTACCCCTATGAGGGTAAACCCACTTATTCTGTATATTCTGTTATTTGAAGCTATTCTGAGTAACATTCAAAAAAAATTTTTTGAAAAAAGTTGTCTAACCATGGAATATACCAGCTTTTTGCAATCAAATAGACTCAGGTGAGATTCGAACTCGAGACCCTTAGACTTGAGTCTTGGAGCACTACCACTGCGCTAAGTTATTGATAAAAATCATGATTTTTAATTTTGCTTATAATTTAACATGAATTTTTTTCTTTTTATAAATAACTTTTTTTCAAAACATTTTTTTGAATGTCACTCAGAATAGCAAAAAAAGACAGAATATACCGGAAATTTGAAGGAGTATTCCCGTATTAAAGAAGAATAATTAAAAATTTTTGCTATATTAAAGAAGAGGTAGTCGGTGATCACGTAAGCATAAAACTACCACGCATTAATTTTTTTTGTTTTCAAATTCTTGAAATCATGAATAGTTTGTACTTGTTTAATTAATTAAGAAGTTACATGAAACGTTAGCTCGAAGTTAAAACAAGACTTGTTATTAGTTAAAACAAGACTTGTTATTAGTTTAAGCTCATAGTAAAAGTATTAGACCGAAAAATGCGTGACGCTACAGGTACTGGAAATATTTACTACGACGACTTATTTGCAAATGGTATTCCATGGTTTAGTTTAATATTTTGGTGTCTAAATGTATCGATTGGATGTTTCAATTTGATGTTAACCCCTGTGTTTTTCTATACAGCTTGTTTGAAACAAAGTTATCATAGAAATCTTAAGTATCTTTTTTAAAGGGAGCGTAACATTTATATAGCCTATTCTCGAAAAATCGAAAAAAAATTTTTCAATTTTCTTCTAAAAACCGACTTTTTGCGCGCATTCGATTCTCCGCATGATCTTACCCCTAATAGGATCGTTTTTGTTAAAATAAATTTTTTTTCGAGATCCGGCTATAAAGTACACCCCCCCCCTTTAAGATACTGTATTTGTATCTGAAAAATTTAGGCTAGTAACATCAAATCTTTATCTAGCATTTCTAATTTCTTCCGTTGGAACCATAGCTTATTCACTGCTAGTCCTTACACATACTAATGATAAAATATATGATAATTATTTTGTTATTTCTCGTTTCATTCTTTCGCAAGGCCCAGGTCTCTTCAAAACGGTTTTTGTGTCAATGATTTTGGAAAGAACTGCTGCAACAATTTTGTATAAAAGTTATGAAAATCGTGCACCCATTATACTAGTCATATTTGTATATTGTTTTGGAGTAAGATTTTACTACAGGGTGCAGAAAAATTATTGGTGATTTGTAAGCTTAATATATAGGGCTCCAGAAATCCGTTTTCGTCAAAAATTTTTCCAGTAGTAGGCAAGAGTATGCTGAATACGTCCAAACAGTCTTTTTGAGAGTAAATTTTTTTGAATTCTGACTACTGGAAATTACTCCTACTAGGGGTATACCCAAGGCTTGGAATGGGTCTGATTTATCAGAAATATTCTGACTTTGGCCAGCAGAAATTGCCTATGTCTAATTTTGGATTCTCCAGCATTAAATCTATACTCTCCAAACAAAACTCCAAAATTGCTTTATGTACGGTTTTTGGGGGTCAGGGGTGCTTAGACCCGTGACGGTTTCTACCCTATATATTACGTTTACCGAATCACCAATAATTTTCCCGCACCCTGTAGTTAGGTAATTTGCTGTAAAAATATTGTTTTAGTTGCTTGGTTCTTCTTTTCCTTCACTTTATTTTTTAGGTATTTTTAAATTTTTTATAACATCAAAACAAGTGGTTGGTAGGAGGGGTTAACCAGTGTCATAGCCAGGATTTTATGTGAAAAATTATTTTTGTCAATAAAGTCGGAAAAATTCTAACAAGGAATATTCGACATCAAAATTATCCATCGACCAGGGTCAAAAATCGAAAAAAAAATTTCTAAATTTTTTAAAAATGACATATTTAGGGGTAATTTTATGCGAAAAATCGATTGCGCGCATTTCCGAAGCGTGAAAACCTTTGTTTGGCCCTTAAAAATTGACAAATACGTATGTTTACCCAATATACGTATACTATAAAAATACGAATTTGTAAGGGTCAAATAAAGGTTTTATCGCTTAGAGAATGTGCGCAATCGATTTTTCGCATAAAATTATCCCTAAATATGTCATTTAAAAAATTTTGTTTAGTTTTTGATCCTGGGGTGTCCCCCCACAATAGCTCCCAATTTTTCTTTAAAAATTTTTTGAGAGGTGAACAGCCTCCAGATGAAATCCTAAAATGCCTCTAATTGGAACCATTTAGTTAGAGTAAATCATACCATAAGCATTGGAATAAATTGTGGTTTTGGATTTACATTATTGATGGTAATATCTTTAATCAAAATTTAAGAAATAAACTATCAAAATTTTGCAGTTCAGTTCAACATTATTCTGGATCAACAAAAAAATGCGCTTAAGAAAATTAGATGCTACCTTACATTTATCTCATCGTTATCAAGTATTTATTTTTTTTAGGTCCTTAAAAAATAAGATTCATATAGATAAATGAAAATCTTCGTTTTTTCAAAATTATGTCACCGATTATTATTTTTGAAGCAGTTTATGATATTTCGACAGTGATTATTTATGCCGTTCAACAGCTTATCGATTTTAACACCCAACTATATTATCCGGCATTTGTCATTGTAAATATTTTTCGGGATTACACGATAATTTGAAATTTGAAAAAATCAAACTCAGAATCGACTTAGGTTCGGTTTAAAAAAAACATCACCTCTGTGGAGTTGTGGATTTAGTCCCCCAAGGAGAGGTCACTAAATCGAGCCTGACTGTATTTATACTTTTGCAATGCATCCCTGCGTGGTCGTGTTGGCGGGAAATTCTTTGCGTCTATCTATAGCCAAAATTTTTTTCGCTACCACAGAACTTTTTATTAATCAGGCAACGTGTACATTGAAAAGTGGGTCCTTATATAGCTTTTTTGATGCATCCCTGCGTGGTCGTGATTTTTTTCCAAAAATTTAAGGGAGTACTAACCAAGGTATTCATAATCTTAACTCAAAGAATTTTTTAAAGTTTTTAATTTTAGATGGGCAACATGTTTGCTTCCATTTTCTTCCTATTTTATCTAAAACGAGATGAACAAACAAGAAGAAAACTTTCGAAATATTTCTGTATTAAACCATCTTTTGTCGAACCTCATCAAAGTCAAATCAAAAATGTTATGGGAGAAGCCATAGTAGTCAATGAAAGCCCAGAACTTCATTTTATTCAATTAGCTAAATATTGGACATAATTTCTTTTTGTATGAGTTTTTGAGATAATTGCGTTTGAAATAAATGATAAGTAAAATTAAAATTAAAAATCCGCTTATATAAGAGCTATATTTTTCTGTTTCCCTTAGCAACACCGATAAATTTTTACCATATTTAATTTTCATTTAGATGCTATAAATTTGTTCTGAATCGTTGTAGTTTTTGAGATAATTGCGTTTGAAAATTTGAATTTGCGTACAAGCTTGTCGTTGTAATACACAAACTTTGAATTCTTTGCAGAAAAATTTTTGGCTGGAACATGATGTACTTTCAGCTCAGCAGATGCTTGTGCTGGAGATTCCATCGCATACTACCATCGACATCTTTGCCAGATATTGCCACGGATCCTGTACGACCTGAGCCGAGAGTAAATCATGTTCCAACCAAAGTTATACTACCATCGGTACCCTTGCCAGATTGTTCCACGAATCCTGTACGGCCGCCTTCTCCATTCAAAATGGTCAGATTATTATTGTTAACAAAATAATGTACTCATTTAGTCTGAGCCAAACATTAAGCCGACTGAAACACGAGACCAACCAAAAATTGATAGGCCATTACCAAGGGTTCCCTCACTACAAGGAGAAGCAAGAAAGGACTTGTCTAAGTTTGCTGCAGAACAAGCAGAAAGCAATGTACAAGAAAAAGAAAGATCACAATTACCAGAGTTGGAAGGAAATGGTGAAACAGGTAATTTTTCAATAAACAAATCCAAAAATTTCAAAAATAGCATTCAAAATTAAGTTTAAATGCATTTTGTCAAGGCAATCTAAAATTCAAACAAGTTACGCAAAATGAGAACTCACATAGCGTAGTGGATAGAGTACCGACCCATTCTCTACTTTGATCAAAGAGTCGCAGATTCGATTCCAGCCTTGAGGGAATTGTTTTTTGACTTTCCTTACACTTTTTGCGTGTGTATTGACGCAAAAAGTGTAAGGATTTGGGCCTCAAAAGGAGGTTCATTTTGGCGCGCAAGCCCCTTATTTTGAGTCCCAAATCCTTACACTTTTTGTGTCAATACACAGCCTTTCCTGAATCAGGGTTTAAATTTAATGCGCTAAAAATGCGATATTCGGATCCCCCGATATCAAAAACCAAAAAAATTTTCGAAAAAATTTTGTTTTTTCATGCAAAGAATCCACAAAATCACATTCCGAAAGCCTGAAAATGCTATCCTGATCAGGGTGAGGATGTGTATTACAACGAAAAGTCGTTTTCGTTGTGGAAGATCCTAAATGTCATTTTTTAGCACCAGGTTCATTTCATTTCGAAACAGAAATCGAGGAAGATTCTACGGGCTATGATTACTATCAAATATTTTTCAAATGCATTGATGATAAGCTAACAAAAGTCAAAGTTTGGGATCCATATGTTTTGCATAAGTATCAGGTAGATTCCCTTGGACTTTCTTTATGATTTTTAGATCCGAAATTTTGATGACTTTTGCTCAACCTTAATGAAGTATGGAAAGAATTTGAAGAAAGTCAATCTTGTAACAAGCGCGGCTCGAGATCGAATAACAGCAAAGAAGCAAAGAAAATCGTTAAAATCATTGTCAAAAAAGTTTCGGAAGAAGGGACTCGAGATTGTGATTAAATATCAACATTTTCACTACAGGAAGTTTAGGTAGGAAAAAATCTTAAAGGAGGGATACCAATCATGGCAGGATCTCGAAAAAAATTTTTTAAATTTTTATAAAAATACGTTCCTAGGGGTAATTTTATGCGAGAAATCGATTCCGCGCATTCCCGAAGCATGAACACGCTTCCTTGACCCTGATTCAGGGAATGGGGTGGGTGTATTGAAGCGAACCCCTGACCTTTGGGGTCAAGCACAAATTTTAAGCTACCCTGATGATGAGGGGTCGTTTTATTCCTCTCGGTATGGCGACACCAACTGCACGATGCTCAACCCTATTGCCTAGTTTTTCTTTTTTTATGAAATTTTTATTTAGGTTCGACAATGGTTGGAAAGTTATCATTGATCGTGGTTTGGACATTTACAAACAAGTAGATTATAGATCTAGCGAATACTATTCACCAGAACTTCGACCATGCAGAGAAACCAATGTTGATTATATATATAAAAAATAAATATATAAAAAAATTTGTTTAAAAAAATAAATTTTTTTGGAGTATGTGATTATTTTTTTAACAGTGAAGTCGGTAAACTAAAATTTTGGCATTGCATCATCTGAATAAAAATGCATGACGAGCCCTTAAATCGCGCAACAGCTTTGGGAATTGTGAAATGGACTATAACACGTTTCATAGCCTTGATGGATGGAGTTTTGAGGCAAATATAAAGGAAATACTACGGCAAAAGGGTGCATCAATGAATCAGTGAGATATGCACTCATTTGTACAGTCAGAATCAGTGGTGTAGCCACTGATTCTGACTGTATAAATGAGCCTTTTGAAAGGTTTTTTTAAAATAGGTCAGCAACATTAAAAATATTCTTAGCCTTAGGCTTAGCCTTGGGCTTAGGTTTAGCCTTAGGCTTACAAGGAATGCTCGCCTGGTGCAACATCCCTATGACCAAAAGCTCCGCGGGATTGTTTAGTTTAAGCAATAGGTATAAAAATGCCACAACACCTGGATCCCCTGGGAAGAAAAATTTTGAGCTACAGGCCTTCCAACATACCACCTATATACAGATTGTTCATTTGATTGCTCCCACATTTCAAAAATGTGCCAAAAATCGAGTTTAAATCCGTTTTCATCGCCTGATAGTTCAATCTAGCGCCCTAATCACCGGATTTTTTTAGAAAAAAAATTATTGAAAAACAAATTTCATGTGCGATTTTTTAGCCCAAAAATAGTGAAAGTTACGATTGTTTTAAGAGACACACTTTCTTTAGTGTTCAAAGGTTGCCTTAAACGCTTCGAGCGCACCTCAAGTTGAATTTATTTAATGAGATTAGCGCATTGGAAAATTTTTAAAAGTCATTTCGAGTCAAAATTCGAGGAACAAAAAATCCGAAACCATGTCCGAAGCTCAATACCATCGATTTTACGTGTATTTTTTGATTTTCTAACCTCTCTAAAACAAAAAGATAATTTTTTCAGCCAAAATTTCTTTCTGGTAGATGTACTACCACTGAGCTATTTTAACTAATCAAACGTGAATTCTAAATTTGCGTATCATTTTATATGATTTTTCATATAAAAAATATAAACTCTTTATTCATGATTTTTTGTAGTTAAGTAAAATCGTCCATGCTCTTTCAGAATGTGAAAAAAGTTTTTCGAAAAAAATTGAGGTCCTTTTTTCTTAGTTTGAAGTTTTGAATGGTCTTTTTAAGGATCTTAGAAGGGTTGCGCGACAAAATTTGTCAGATTTTTGTAGAGCTCAAGAAATTTCTGAACCTATTTCGGCTATCGTAACGCAAGAAACTCTTTTATCCTAGTTTGGTGTTGAGCCTTTCCGAGCTTTGCGTCACGGATTTCCCCTTCCAGTGGGAACAACTTTCTGAGCAACTCTGTCAAGTACAGTTCGTATCACTGACATTTTTTCATGACCTTTATGCAGGGCTTGTGCTTCCACTCCATCTTTAAAATCTAGATCATGCAAAAAGGGAGGGGTATGGGGGTTGTTTAAATCCTGTGCATCACCTAGGCCTTTTAAGTCGGATTTAACTTCGGCAATTTGGAGTATTTNCATGATCTTTATGCAGGGCTTGTGCTTCCACTCCATCTTTAAAATCTAGATCATGCAAAAAGGGAGGGGTATGGGGGTTGTTTAAATCCTGTGCATCACCTAGGCCTTTTAAGTCGGATTTAACTTCGGCAATTTGGAGTATTTATAAAAAAAATTATTGAAAAAGCATTTAAAATGGCCGAGATATCCTTAAAAAACCGATGCTAGATGACTTTTTTTACATTCTGTATCTTGAAAAATGACACCAAGATCATGGGGGTACCTTTCAAGAAAAATTTTTAGCCCCATATCATGTTTCACGTAAGTCTTATAGTTGAAAGTTAATAATGTCGATTAAGAATTCCTCATGGCCGAGTGGTGAAGACTGTCGGCTCGTAGAAATTGCTCTCAAGTTCGATTCCCAGCAGGATCCAAAAGATTTTGCCCTTGACAAAAAAATTTTAAGAAAATATTTTTTGACTTGGCATCCCTGTGTTATATCGTTTGATTAAAATATTTGGCACCTATTAAGATTTTCGTCAACAATTCACATTCCCTTTTTAATTTATGACAGGGAAACTTTGAGAACAAATTCCTGGTTTGAAATCAACAAGAAATGCTCAAAAACATGTTGACTGCGCAATCAAAATCATTGTATATGTTAACCTGCACACCGATCTGTTCGATTTTCTCTCTCAACTTAACAAAATATTTAAAAATAACTGGACCATTTTTAACGAATTTGTTGTGTTAGCAAGCCTTTTTATTGAATCTGCATAATTTTGAAAACAAAACGGATACGAAAAATCTTATGAATCCCCAGGCTACTCGTATAACTGTTACGAATGAAAGTGAGAGAAAAAGCGTCGGAGATTTTGGGGTATGTAGCCAAATTCTGATAATTTTGACTTATATATTGGTGATTTTAACATTTCCTATTACAATCTTCTATTGTATAAAGGTATAGATAGTTAAAATGATTAGATCATTTATATTTTTTTTAAATTTTCGTTCGTTAAAAAACTAGTGCTTAACAACCTCTTCTTTACCACTGATTTATGATGATTACAACGCCATAGGCGTAGTTATGGAGTCCATGGACCCAGAAATCGGCCGAAGGCCGAAAAAACATAAAGGTCCCCTTATTTTTTGAAAAAATTTGGAAAAAATCGTAAAAAATCAAAATGGACCCTCAAAATCCGAATCAATGACGTAGCTATCCGAACGGAAGTGCACTTTTTGAGAAAAATTTTTTGGTGCCTTTTATGGTCGTCATCATATCCTAAAGACCCTTCCCCTATAAACTTAGGAAGGGGTACGAACCCAAAATTGAGAGGGGACCACGCACTCATGGGCCCAAAATTGAGGAGCGATCACACATAGACCCCGCCGAACATATAAGGTGGTCCATAAAAATTGAGTGCAGAAGACTATCTCAAGCTAAAAAAGGTCGTTTTTTGGTGCAGGTGGTGGGGGACCACCTCATCGGGGGTCCCCTCTACCCCCTCCCACCTTGCCGATCTATGATATCAATCGCTTAGCGTTTCACAAATTTTTTTTGAAAGCATAAATAACGAGCACTAGTTTATATTCTTGAAATGATGCTACTTAAAAAACCAACATAATTTTAGATAGTTCTAGAATACGAAAGAGCCGTCATTTTCCGTTTGGGCCGCTTGGTATCTGGTGAGGCTAAGGGACCTGGTAAGTTTAACACTCAAATGTTTGGTTGTACTTTTCGGTGCAAACAATAAAATTGATCTCCTAAATTACGTAAAACAAAAAAATCGGGCCGAAAAAAACACTATTTGATAGGTTTGTGATGAAGCCTAGAATCTAGGCTTCATCTTTTTTATTCATCATTTTGGCTGAAAACCTCCACAAGATGGTCAAAAATGACCATCTTTGACATTAAATACCGTCCAAAAACAGAATCTATGTTGATGTTTTATGATTTGTCTAAGTATTGAAACGAAAACATTGCTGAAGTCAATATACTATCGTGTAGCGCAGATGACCAGCTTTCCGAAAAGCCCTTGATCAAGTCATAAAACCTTTCCTATGAGGCGCATTAGCTGTTAACCGAAACGATATCTTTCACACATATATGCAAATTTTGAAGATTTAGAAACCTATCAAATAGTGTTTTTTTCGGCCTGATTTTTTGTTTTACGTAATCTAGGAGATCAGTTTTATTGTTTGCACCGAAAGGTACAACCAAATAAAATATAACATTATTTTGAGTACATATACATTTCAGGCTTATTTTTCATTTTGCCTTGCATCGACACTTATCAAAAAGTTGACCTTCGAGTGATTTCTTACAATGTACCACCACAAGAGGTAAAATACTAACGACAATTTGTTTAAAATCATCATCACGAACGAATAAACGGGAAAGTTTCCCTTCGCCCAACTAGCATTTTGCCAAAAATGAGTGAGATCTTAAAAAAGGAAAAACAAAAAGATCGAAAAATTCTAATGGGTTCCTTCCAGAATTAGAACTCCTCGCCGCTTTATATATCTATGATCAATATGAGCAAAACATAGCGCTCAGGTACGATTGACCCGACAAGGATCGATTCTGTGCTCTAGAACAAATATCCGGATCCTAGGGTTGATCTCCTATCCCAAGGGCCGATTCCCTAGCTCCCTAAGGCCGAATCTTCACTCCTATGGGCCGAAGCTGACACAAGCTCAAAGGCCAATCCATTATTTACAGCGTTGATCCCGAGCCCACAGGTGCTGATTCCCCCCCCCCCTACCTCATCATCAAAAGCCGTTTATGTCATAAATATATATGTCATAGCTTTTAAATCATAAAAAGTGAACATTTTTTAGATTCTGTCCAAGGATTCCGTAACAGTAAAAGTAGATGCAGTCGTTTATTTTCGAGTTTCGGATGCAACGATCGCTATCATAAATATCGAAGATTATACCAATTCAACAAGGCTATTAGCACAAACGACATTAAGAAACATACTTGGAACAAAAACTTTATCCGAGATGTTGTCTGATCGAGAAAGTATTTCGCATCATATGAAAGTTTGTGTCAAATACTTAAAGGGGGTACATTTTGCGACCATTTGAGAGAAAAAATTTTTTCGTAAAAATGACCCTATTGGTGGTAATTTGATGCAAGAAATTGATTGCGCGCACTCCCGAAGAGTAAAGACGCCATCTTGACCAAGTTTCGTGAAAAATTGCCCATTGTTTCGCCTTTTTTCGACGAAAAAGAGTGAAAAAAGCGAAAAAATAGGCAAGTTTTCACGAAAACTTGGTTAAGATGGCGTTTTTACGCTTCAGTAGTGCGTACAATCGATTTCTCGCATCAAATTACTTCCAATAGGGTCATTTTTACGAAAAAAATTTTTCTCCCAAATGGTCGCAAAATGCACCCCCCCCCTTTAAGAGACACCTTCTCGAGTTTTCAAATATTGCCTTAAATGGTTCGCCTGCGCTCCGACTTGAATTTATTTAGTGAAATTAACACTGGGGAAATTTTTTAAAAGTCATTTCAAGTCAATCCGAGATGCTCCAAAAATGCAAAACTTTGTCCGACGCTCAAAAACCTGATTTTACATTGATTTTTTGAATTTTCTACCCTGTCTAAAACACTCTAAATAATTTTTTTCGGTCAAAATTCTTATCTGGCTAATGTATTTTAACACGGAGAACATTTCTAGCATGTTTTTGAAAAAATTCGAGAAGTTTCAATTTTTGGGTCATTTTTAACGTGGCTAGAGGGGTCGAAAAAAATTTTTTCGTTTTTTTTCAAAAACACGTTCTCCGTGTTGAAATACATTGGCCAAATAAAAATTTTGGGCGAAAAAAATTATCTAGGGTGTTTTAGACAGGGTAGAAAATTCAAAAAATCAACGTAAAATCAGATTTTTGAGCATCGGACAAGGTTTTGTATTTTTGGAGCATCTCGGATTGACTCGAAATAACTTTTAAAAATTTTCTCATGCATTAATTTCACTAAATAAATTCAAGACGGAGCGCAGTCGAGTACCAGGGATGTTCGAATTTTCGAGATATCGTCTCTTAATCCGATGAAATAAAATCCGATGAATTGAATATTTTAGACAGTTCTCGACGATGCTACCGAAAAATGGGGTGTCACAGTTGAGCGTGTTGAAGTAAAAGATGTTATTCTCCCTTCTCAAATGCAGCGTTCCATGGCTGCCGAGGCTGCGGCGTCTCGTGAAGCCAAAGCTAAGGTTAGATCGATTTCAAAAAAATGTAAAAAATGTTTTAGATAGTTGCCGCTCAAGGCGAGCAGAGTGCTTCGATTGCTTTGAAAGAAGCCGCCAGCATACTTTCAGAATCACCAGCCGCTCTTCAATTACGATATCTTCAAACTTTGATTACGATCGCGTAAAGTTTTATTTAAGACAGAGTTCGTGAGAAAACCAAAATCGACCAAGGTCCAGTGTCCAGTTTTTGAACGTGCTCGAGACTTTTTGTGACATTAGAAAAAGGTTTAGAAGAATAAGTTCTAAGCACGAATGCGTTGATTTTTTCGCATCATCCACCATTCGTCGAAAATCGAACTTTCAAAACTTACTCCAAAAATGATCAGAAAATGTTTTTCTGGCCTAGACCCCTCTCTCTATATGCAAAGAACCCAAATTGGACACAGGGATTTTTGGTTTTCTCGCGAACTCGGTTTAAAAAAAGAGAGATTTTTAGTGCGGAGAATAACTCAACCGTCGTTTTTCCGTTTCCAATAGAGATGTTTTCTAATTTTACACAGCTTATTAACAAAGTAAGATTTTTCAGACAAAAAAATAGTTTCAAATTGTTTTCAGAATACGTCTCAGCAAAACCGACACGAATTATCAGCATGAAATTTTATACGATTTTAATATTTAAAAATAAATATTGTGATCAAACTATAACAACCTCACCACGGTGGGGGAAAGTATGGCTAAAAGTGGCGACAGAACAAATAATAAAAATTTTCGTTTCAATAACACGAAAAAGTATTGTTGTGAAAAAAATGATTTTCTCGTCAAGGACATTAGCAATTTGAATAATTCTTTTTTTAAATATTATCTACGAATCGAGAACTACAATTTTATGCAAAAATTTAGCCGTTGAGCATGCGTCGTTTATTTTAAAAACATGTTTGAACTTTTGAACCATTCGAAATTTTCAAAAGGGTGTGTAGCTCGAAGTCTTTGTCCGATTTTCATGGTCGACCCCTCAAACGATTCCTCTCGATGAGTGCAACAATTCTAGGTTCCGCTTTTTTGTAATTCAATCAAAAACTTTGAATTTTTCCCAAAAAACATGCTTTTTTGACAGTTTTTCGTAAAAAGTAAAAGTTTTTGATTAAATTACAAAAAAAGCGGAACGTAGAATTGTTGCCCTCATCGAGAGGAATCGTTTGAGGGGTCGACCATGAAAATCGGACAAAAACTTCGAGCTACACACCCTTTTGAAAATTTCGAATGGTTCAAAAGTTCAAACATGTTTTTAAAATAAACGACGCATGCTCAACGGCTAAATTTTTGCATAAAATTGTAGTTCTCGATTCGTAGATAATATTTAAAAAAAGAATTATTCAAATTGCTAATGTCCTTGACGAGAAAATCATTTTTTTTCACAACAATACTTTTTCGTGTTATTGAAACGAAAATTTTTATTATTTGTTCTGTCGCCACTTTTGGCCATACTTTCCCCCGCCGTGATCACTCCTCTCTCTCAATTTGAAAGGGGAGTATTACAAAGTTTCTGAACGTTTCGTAGTTTCCGTGGTGGCATCTTATCAGCATCCGACGCTCTAAATCTGATCATGATATAAGCCAGCAACATTAAAATATAATAACAGAGATAAAAGTGTAAATATAGCTCAAAAAAGGGTAGAATAAATAAATGCCCTGAGAGTCTTTCTCTCGATTGCTCTGAGCCGAAGTCCATCACAACAAAGTAGTGAATGTCAGATGCCAAATGGCAGCAGTATCACTTTTCGTACAATTGTTTTCGTACGGTACTTTTCGTACAATTACTTGTACGAAAAGTACCATACGAAAACAATTGTACGAAAAGTGATACTGCTCAAATGGCCATCTGTATATTGTTCGGGTAATTGTGCCCCTCTTTTGTGAGAGAGAGAGAATTCCATAGCTAGCACCCATGGTAGGAGTAGTAATCTGATCGTGAACAATTTTCAAATCGAATAAGCTTGGTATCATTGTATTCGTCTCATCGAGCTGAAAATTATGCCATCTTTTACTTTTAGTTAAACTTTTGCTTTTTTTCGAATTTTTTCATTTTTGTTGTTTGCCTTTTTGGAATCTCAATCGCCAAATAAATTAAAAACATCAATAACAATCACATAAAGAAAATATGTTTACTTGCAAAAAACCGGAATACGGAACTATAATGTTTTCATGAAAAAAAAGACCTTTAATCTTTTTTTTCAATGAAACTGATTACTATAAAATATTCTTTTGACTAAGAATTGTTTAATTTCAAATAAAATCTTGTTATAATGAGTATGACTCTTGCAAAAAATATTCGAAAATTTCCCAAAGCTTTAGTTACAATAGTTCGATTTGCCTCGACGGTTCCATCAAAAACTATAGAAGTTGAAAAACCAATTAATACATTTTATGTAAGTTTTTAGGAAAATATCGAGGAAACGATCATCCAGGGCCCACTTGTCCTATCTTCAATTTAGTGCTAATCCCAAACCCCCAAAACAATCCATTCTCCAGCTTGGTTCACTAAATTTAGAGGTGATTCACAACCAAAGAGTGACCCATTTTGAGCGATGAATGTCAAAAATCAGACCCCCCCCCGGATCAACCTTCGAGAGTTAGAGTCATCTATCAAACCTCTGAGCTAATCCCGATTATGTCCATTTCAATTAATCTTTTAATCAAGTTTACCCCGACCCCAGTAAAAAAGCGATACTGTCCGATCTGGCAAGTTAAGCAACGTTGAGCCCACAGGTTCGACCCTCGGAGGGTAAAATGGTGAGGAATGAAAAACTTTTTTAATTTCGGTGATCCACAATCAAAGAGCAAAAATAGAAAAACATTCTACAAGGTCGAATTTAAGGGGCCTGATAAAATTTTTTTTAATTTTTCGAAATTTTACCCTCGAGTCAGCGGGTCCAAGTTGCTTAACTTGCCAGATCGGACAGGATCGCTCATTACCTGGGTCGAGATAAAATTTCTAAAAGATCGATTGAAACGGACTATACTTAAGGACAATCACGAAGTAAGACCAAATCTTCGAGTCAGTCCTGAATTAGGGTGATGAACTTCTTTGCATAGCCCCGGGAGCAATTGATTCCTAATTTTTGAGAATCGTTTGTAATGTTTTAGCATCATGATCTTGAAATATTTCATGCTACACGATCTCAAATGAAACTCAAGCCACTTTCTTGGGACAATCTCAAGTTTGGTCAAGTTTACACGGATCACATGATGGAAGTTGATTGGAATCAAAGTAAAGGCTGGTCCAAACCATTAATTTCTCCTCTTCATAATTTTGATATTCATCCTGGAGCTAAAGTAGGGTTGCATCATAGACATAGTTAAGGGGGTCCATTGGGTCCATGGGCCCTCTCAAAATTGGCCGAAAAAACGTAAGGGTCTCCCCTTATATTTTGAAAGTTTTTCGAAAATTTGTAAAAAAACTGTTGTTAGCGTTGGCCAACAATCGAATTTTGGCCATAAATGTTGTTAGAGTTACGAAATTCATTTGATCTCGCGAATCCACGGTATGCACCATAGGGGGGACCTCAGTTGGGACCGTCTGGCTGATCTCGGTTTTAGTCAAAAAATCGAATATTGGACTAAAAAATTGAAATCTGGCCAAAAATCGAATTTTGGCCATATATATCGTACCAATTTTTTGGAACAAATTAGTAAAATTTCTCAAAATGGATCCTCGAAACCAATTGGATCCCCCCCCCCGAAATCCAAACTTATACCTTTGGTTGCATATAGATTCTTTTAATAATTCTTCAGGTTTTACACTATGCAATTGAACTTTTTGAAGGAATGAAAGCTTTTAGAGGGGTGGACAACAAAATTCGTTTGTTTCGCCCGGAGAAAAATATTGAACGTATGAAAAGAAGTGCAATTCGAGCTACACTTCCAGTAAGTTTAATTTTTTTAACTATCTCATAGAAACAAATTGTAAAAAAATTGTAAGCCCATTATCAAAAGGCTATGATATTTTTAGGACTTTGATGCCGAAGAATTGATCAAATTAATTTCTAATACCATCGAAATTGACAAGGAATGGGTGCCATATTCGGACACAGGATTTTTATACATTCGTCCAACTATGATAGGAACTGATGTACAATTTTATTTTTTTTTAAATTAAAAAAACCTCGATTTTTTAGCCTACGATTGGAGTAGCTGTTTCAACACAAGCTAAATTGTTTGTTTTGCTCAACCCTGTTGGTACTTCAACTGGGTTCCAACCGGTTTCTTTATTAGCTGATCCAGAGTATGTTAGAGCATTCTCAGGTGGAGTTGGAGCATATAAAATGGGATGGTAAGAAAAATTTTCATGCTTTAAAACCAGAGTCCGAAAGAGACCCACTTTTTTGGGACCCCAAGGACCCATGGGTCCGGGACCCAACTGAGATACCGGACCATGGGTCCTTGAGTCCCGGTCCTTTGGGTCTCGGACCCAAGGGACCCACTTGATCATATTTTTTTAATTCTAAACCGCAGAAGGTCATTTCAATAAATTTTTGCTCCTTGATAAGTTCGAGTCAGACAACATAGAATTTTTATTTTTGAGTCAAAAATAAATAAAAAATTCGAAACTTATGCACTTCGGCCCCCCCCCAAAATTCGCATAAATCAAAAATTTTGTTTGATTTATGTGCATTTGGGGGGGGGCGAACTGCACTGATCAGTGCAGTTTGGCCCACCCCCCCCCCAAATTTTTGGGGGGGAGGAGGCCGAAGTGCATAAGTTCCAAAATTTCTATGTTGTCTAACTAGGTGTTGAACTTATCAAAGAGCAAACACTTAATGAAATGACCTTCTGCGGTTTAAAATGAAAAAATATGATCAAGTGGGTCCCTTGGGTCCGAGACCCAAAAGACCCGGACCCAATGGGTCTTGGATCCAACTTGGGTCCGAGACCCAAGGACCCTTTTTGGGTCCCGGACCCATTTTAGACTCCTGTTTAAAACACGTATACAGTCAAACCTATCAAAAAAATTTTCGCATAAAATTACCTCTAGAAAGGTAATTTTGAAAAAATTTAAAAAATTATTTTCTTGAAAATTAGCGAAAAAATCTCAAAAGTGAAGTTTTTTTGGACATCCTGTAAGTGAAAAAAAGTCTATTTTAGCAACTATGCTCCGACACTTTTGGTCGGAAAAATAGCTCATAAAATGGGTTGTCATCAAGCGCTATGGCTTTATGATACCGATGAAAAACTCACTGAAGCTTCGGCTATGAATATTTTTGTTTATTGGAAAAATGAGAACGGAGGTAGTAAAAATTTTTTAATGAATGAAACATTTTTTCAGAAGAAGAATTAGTTACTCCACCATTAGAAGATGGATTAATTTTACCGGGCGTTACACGTGACTCAATTCTAGTTCTTGCTCGAGAATGGAACGAATTTAAAATAAGTGAAAGATATCCTACTATGGAAGAGATTCAACGGTCCCTCAAAGAAAAAAGAGTAAAATTTTTTTTCAAAAAATTTTAAAACGTTTTTTTTAAACGCTGAAAAGCTGGATTTTCGAAAAAATTCACGAAACAATTTTTCGAAAAAAAAGAATTTTTTTAGATGCTTCAAATGTTTTGTACCGGAACAGCTAGTGGAATAGTTCCGGTTAACAGAATTGTTTATAAGAATAAGAAAACGAAAGAATGCGAAAATCTCCTTCTTCCAACCATGGAATCTCGCTCGAATCTTGTGAAAAGATTTTATGATACGATACTGGATATTCAAGTAATCACATGTAGCCAATGGGTTGTCACTCTAAATGTGGGAGCATTTGGAAAAAAGAGAGGGAACTACCACATCTTTAAAAGGGGAGCCAACTTTGCAGCAGAACTCGGGAGACCATTTCTAGCAGAGTTTTTATTATAACTTTTGATAGATAAATCCGTTTGACTTGGTTTTGATGTCATTTTGAATATGAGCTTCAAAATGACACCAAAACCAAGTCAAACGGATTTATCTATCAAAAGTTATAATAAAAACTCTGCTAGAAATGGTCTCCCGAGTGCTGCTGCAAAGTTGACTCCCCCTTTAAAAAAGAGGAACTTGCATTGGATGCGTGAATCGCGTTTGGAGTGTGAAGCCACCGGGAATCGAATCTGGACACTCGAGTTCGATTCTCGGTGACGAAAATGCTTATCAAAAAATTCTAACTTTCGTTGTTCAACATCTATCCAAAAATCATTTACATCATAGAACAAAAGGACACTAAAAGTATAGCATAAATCTTTATGGTTGGTGAAATATTTACAAACAAAAAATGTCCCCATAATTTTTGGACACCCTGTATAGAGATTAAAAAATTAGAAAAAAATCGCTCGAAAGATGTAAAAGTGAACGTGGCAACAGTTGAGGACGGGCACTTGAGGATGAGACATTTGAGGATGTCTATTTGAGGACTTGACACTTAAGGACGGGCACTTGAGGACGGACATTTGAGGATGGAACATTTGAGGACGGGACATTTGAGGACGGCCATTTGTAAACGGAACATTTGAAGGCGGAATATTTGAGGATGGGTGTTATTTAGGGCCTAAAAAACATATTCCACCTTTGTTCCTCAAATGTTCCGTCCTCAACTGTCGCCACGCCTAAAAGCGAAATTTTTTTCTGAACATCCTATATAAGTAAATGCTAGAAAAATATCCATTTAAAAATTCCTCAAAAAAATAACATTTTTTTGCAAATTTTCTATCATTTTTTAATATTTTATATTTTTAGTACGGCCGCGTGGAACGATTTGGATGGACAAGAATAGTCTGCTAATAAGAAATTTCAATCTCTTTTTAATTAAGCTTTGTCATTTTATTTTAAAAAAGACAGGGTGTTTCAAAAAAAAAGTGGATTTTTGTGATTTTTTATATGATTTTGGACCCGAAAATTTTTTTCTAAAAATGACCCCTATAGAGGCATTTTTATGTGGGGAATCGATTGTGCGCATTTCCGAACCTTGAAAATGCTTCCCTGATTCAGGAAAATCGTTTGTATATTGAAGTGAAAATGAAATAAAGACGAATTTCTATTGTTGAATTTCGATTTCCCTGAATCAGGGAAGCATTTTCAGCGTTCGGGAATGCGTGCACTCGATTCCCCGCATAGAAATACTCCTATAGGGGACATTTTTAGAAAAAAATTTTCGGACCATAATCATGTAAAAATCACAAAATCTACTTTTCTGAAACACCCTGTAATAAGCTCTCTTTTTTCTATTTTGTAATTTCACGACACAAGGCTGAAAACAGAAATAGCTTCAATAAACATAAAGAAAATATATTTACATATTGACCATCGAGACGAGAATCTAAACATGTTGTTTTTCTAATGAACAAAACGGGTTGTAATCAAATTTTCAAGTAATTTTTCAGCCAAGAAACATATTCTAACTATTGTTTTATCGGAAAACTTATTTGTATAAACTTTTTATAATTTTTAAAAAAATGCCTATTTCAAATGCTTACAATTTATTCTACAATCCTCCTATTCATAAAAATTCGAGTATGCTATTTTTATCTTATTTTTTAAAGAGGTGACATTTGTGGCCTAGTCCAAGAAAAAAAATTTTCTAAAAAAAATCATTTTTAGGGGTAAAAATCATGTGAGAAATCAATTGCGCGCATCGCCAAAGCGTGAAAACGTCATCCTGAATTTTGTGCACCTCTGTAGCAATTTTGTCAACTGGGAAAATTAAGCACTATAACTTTTGTCACGGAAAATACCGTAAATTTGAAGATTTCAGGTTTTTAGTGACAAAAGTTAACGTGACAAAACGCGTGACAAAAGTTATAGTGCCGAAAATTGTACCAATACATATTTGGGCAATTCCTTGTCGACTACTTCAATCTCTTCGTCCCCTTCCATTTGTTCATCCTCTTCCATTTCATCTTCGTTTTCTTCTTCATTCGCTAGTATAGGTTCTTTTGCTTCTGACATTTTAAATCAAAATCTACAAAGATAGAAATTCTGGAGCTACTGAACTTGGGAAGGGGCACTTAACGTGACCCCCAAGGCCCAAGTAAAAAGCACCGAAATTTTGACCTAAACACACCCCCTAGGGGTAAAAATTGACGCGGAACACGCTGGTGCACCCCTAGGGGGTGTATTTCGGTAAAAATTTCGCGCTTTTTACTTCGGACTTGAGGTCACATTAAGTGGCCCCGCCCCCAAGTTCAGTAGGTCCGAAATTCTCAAATATAACGAAGCAAATATGATAAATCGACAAAATAGCGAAACAAATAAAAATCTAAAAACTTGCAAAGTTGGAAAAAACGACAATTTTCTCAAAAATAGGTTGAAAAAAGGATTTTCACGTTTCGGGAGCGTGTGCAACCGATTCCTCGCATAAAATTACCCCTAGAAGGGTCTTTTTTTTACAAAAGTTTGATGAAATAAATTTTTCAACGATTGTTGATATAAAATAAAACAAAGTTTTCCCTGAATCAGTGTCAGGATGACGTTTTCATACTTCGGCGATGCGCGCAATCGATTTCTCTTATGATTTTACCCCTAAAAATGATATTTTTAGAAAAAATTTTTTCTTGGATTAGGCCATAAATGCCACCCCCTTAAAGGTGCATTTTGCGACCATTTGGGAGAAAAATTTTTTCGTAAAAATGACCTTATTGGGGGTAATTTGATGCGAGAAATCGATTGCGCGCACTTCACAAGCGTAAAAACGCCATCTTGACCAAGTTTTGGTGAAAAATTGAATTTTTTTCTTCTTTTTTGTTGTTTAGTGCATTTTTTTTAACTTTGCACTTTTACTTTTGTGCAATATCCCCCCCCCTGGATACGAACCAGGCTAAAAAATGGCACCCGTACCGGTTCTGGGCGAAGTGGTACGATTCGTTCGTTATCCACAAAACCGGACTTATCAAGTGTCTTTGGGGTGCCAGGGTATACGTTTTCTAGGCTGGCCTTTTATTACATATAGTTCCCTTCCATTTTCACGATTCACGACGAGAATTTATCGCATTATTATCGCACTGCATTTTTAAATTGCTTGTTGAAAATTCTGGTTTGCAGAAGGGAATGGGCGAAAAGAGCGACGAAAAAAGATGAAAAATAGCGAAAAAATAGGCAATTTTTCAGGAAAATTTGGTGACGTTTTACGCTTCGGGAGTGCACGCAATCGATTTCTTGCATCAAATTACCCCTAATAGGGTCATTTTTACTAAAAAAATTTTCTCCCAAATGGTCGCAAAATGCACTCCCCCCTTTAATATATTTTTAGCATGTTTGATAGAGCACTATGAAGAACAGGCACACTTTCATAATCATATCCATAATAGAACGATCGATTTAAAAAAAGATATCATTCTCTTTGTGTTATTAGGTGTAATTGCAGCTATTTTTGTTTTCATTATTTTTATGACACCAAAAAGAAGCTTTTATCAATAAATTTATATCACAAATGTGTTTGTATATTAGTAGCAGAGATTTTTGCGTGCATAAGAGTGTAAATGAGCGAATCCGGATTCCTCGCGCTTCACGGTGCGGTTTTCGACAAAAATCCCAAAAATGGTCATTTTTAGTGATTTTTAGACCCTTTTCGGAAATCAATTCCCATGAACCAATATAGATCCGGATTCCTCGTGTCATGGCGGATATTATAAAAAAGATTTTGTGAGCCAAAATGACATCAGGGATATAGAAAAAATATTGTTCAAAGGTACCGACCAAACACGCCGTAAACATGTGAAATTCGAGGGACCGAATTTTTTATGATGGTTGGGAAGATGTGACGGAAATAATCAATCATTATTGTATTTATGTACATATTTGAGCTAGTAGTCAAAAAGAGGCGTGTCAAAAACATCCTAAGCTAGCGAAAGAGCTAGACTACTTTGGTCTTGTCTCTGGTTGACTACTATGCTCTTGAGTCGAAATGCCGAACAGTTGATCGACCCGGATACTTGATTGATCCGGACACTTGGACGACCAGGAACTTCTTTATAACTTATTTTATTCTGGATTTAACTCAAAACAGGTACTTATTTTTGTGGATTATAATTTCTGTCTCATATTTAGATAGTTTAATTTTTGAAGTTGCTAGAGCTTCTGCGGATTCTAATTTTTCAATTCCTTCCAGAGTTTCACATCGACCTCTATGGAATTTCATCAATGGATTTAAAAAATTTCACGAATCTATTGAAGCCGACTTATTCGATCTAAACGCCGGAAAAGATAAACCACGACCTGTATGGGAGCATATTGAAGCACGTAAGAGACAAATCGTCCAGCGATATGATCGAGCTCAATGGCAACAATTTTTAGAATCGATGGCCGACACAATGCTCTTTAAAATTTTTGCATAACTTTTTTATAATAAAAGTTATTGAATTATATTTTATATGGAAAAAATTAAAAATAACCAACTGTCCTGGTCGATCAACTGTTCTGTTAGCCAAGTGTCCGAGTCGACCTGTCCAACAACACTTGAGTCGATAATGTTATGGATAAAAATATTCCATGAGCCTGATGACATCACCAAATATTTAACATCACACATTTCTGTCACAAATTTTTTTTAAATTAATAAAAATTTAATAAGGCGCTTTTTTTGTAGAAATTGTTCGAAAAATTTAATACATTATTAAGTAATTTTCCTGTTTACTCGAACAAAGATCAAAATAAAAATAAGTGTTCTCGTCGGAATTTTTTTCCTCTTTTATTTGTATGTGTATGTACATATTAATTCTGCATTTGATTTCGGCAAGAGGGGCTTAATCGATTTGGATGATGACCTGTTCCGAAGGAAAACTTGTTTGCATCGTTTTATTATCTCTTATATTATTTTTTCGTAGCATAGCTTTCCAATTTTAGAACAAAATTTTTGAACATATCTTATAATATGACAGCTTCTGTTATTCCCTATTATGATGAGCTCGAAACTTTTGGAATTATTTTGCACAAAGAAAGGTTTGTTTGAAAAAAACTTGATCTTACTATAGAAACCAGAAAAACACACACGGTGGAATGGTGGGTAGTGATGCAGGAAGGCCCTCCTAAAAAATTTTTTGCTAGCTAATTTTTGTCGAAAAAATTTTTGATCAATTTTTTTACATTTTTGATCAAGATTTTTACATTTTTTGCCTATTTTTTTCAAAATTTTTGTGCTCTTCCGCGCAAAAAATTTTTCTGTTAGTTAACTTGCTGGACCCGTGCTAGTTGCTAGTTACACTCTCCCAATTTTGGGAAGCTGCATCACTGGTGGTGGATGGTACCACTCATTTTCGATCCCTCTTATCACCAGCGAAATCCTTGGTGGACCCATCATTTTACTCCCTTGAACATATGAACCCAATAATTCGCGCTTGAACTTTTCATTTTTTCACACAAAAATCTGATTTAGTGAAGATAAAATTCCCATGAAAAAATTCGATTGGCCCAAAAAACTAGGACATAGACAACCATCTGGAGGATCAGATGATGCTATCTGCTATGAAACTATTTCAATAGCTTGGCGACATAATGAATTATGGGTTAAAACACCTTTGGTAATTTTTATAATAAAAAACTTAGAAAAGAAATGATCTAGGAATCTACCCTAGAAGCTAAAAGTCTATCGGAAAAGGAATTCTCATTTTATGGATATTTTTATGCTCAATTAGATGGAGATGTTGCATATGTACCAAAGAGTGACGAATATGATTTTTTGATCATTTTTTGTGAAAAACAAAAACATGACAATCAACGAATCTTTCATGCGATCAAATTCCCTAGAGGGAGTACGATACAAATCGATGCATTTGTCATTCATACAATACCCATACCGATAATGGATGATGGAAAAGAAGAAGTTTTTAATGTGGATATGTATCATAGGGCGGTAATATTATTATAATATGTACAGACCGAGAAATACACCCACCCCTTCCTTGAATCAGAATCAGGCAAATTTTTTCACGGTTCGGGAATGCGCGCAATCGATTCTCCGCTTAGAAAAATCCCAGAAACGATGATTCCGAGATTTTCGCTTCAATACACCCACCCCTTCCCTGAATCAGGATCAGGCAAATTTTTTCACGGCTCGGGAATGCACGCAATCGATTTCTCGCATAGCCCAGAGACGATGGTTTCCGCATAAAAATCGGAAATTTTTTAATTTTCGCATTTTTTGCCCTTAAAATAGGGGGTACCCAGAAAAAAACATCCAAAGTACACCCACTCCGCCCCTTATGCACGAATCAGCGCATAAGGGGCGGAGTGGGTGTACTTTGGATGACTCATTCGTTGTAGTGTGTGTGTGCTGTTAGAAGAGTGTTACGCTCCCACTCACATATTTTATGAAGCTAACTTGTGACGTCACAGTTATTGCAATAGGATCCGACTCTGACCTGTTTCAACTCAACTCGGTTTTACCTTATCTTTAGAAAATAGACACTCCATTGTACATTTTACGCGCTATTTTAGGTTAATGCCAAATCGAAGTTTATATCTCCTCAAAATATTCACATCCATTTATTAAACATCGACCAAAAAACTTTCATACCTTTACTAGACGAATCTTTTATTGACAAAAGCAGCGAACCAAGACTTTCTGAACACTTCATTCATAAAACATTAAATTTGGAAGAAGTAAATCAGGACAATTTCAAACTCTATGGTTCACTTATGCCGAATTCTGCACATCATATAGAAAAAGTAAATAAAAAATGCAAAAAATAATCGAATCTATGAGATTTGGCGGTGCGACGGATGAGGACGAACATTTGAGGATGCAGCACCTGAGGACGGTCTTTTGAGGACGACATTTGAGGACGAGGTACTTGAAAACGGACATTTGAGGATTTATTTTGAATTTTTTTAAATTTCAAAATATTAAAGAAGGTTTATAAATCTTCGTAAGTATCTTCATCTTGTTGAGACATATCGGGTACGGCGATTTTCTTCCCAATTTATGTCGAAATTGGCGATTTCTTCCCAGATTTTTATGTCAAAATTGGAGATCGCGAGTTCTCGTTCAAACTAGACAACTGGAACGAGGACAATCTATTCAAAAAGATAAAATCTGCTACTGGTAAAAATCAGTTATCTAGCATCTGTCTATATAGTAAGCTTCTATTTGAAATTTTAATTAAAAATTCTGAAATAAGGTCCGGGCCAAGACAAAAGACTAAGGAGCTGGTGCGTGGAGATGATAATCGCAACATGTCCATGTTGCTACTTTATGCGGTTAAAAACGGCAACAAAATCGAAGACTTCCTATGCGACTGAAAAATTCAGCGAAATCCGCTTTTTGAAATAATATTGTTTATTTTTAAAAATTTAAAATAAATCCTCAACTATCCGTCCTCAAATGTCTGTCTTCAAATATCGCGTCCTCAAAGGATCGTCCTCAAGTGTCGCATCCAGGGAGTTTCCGGCATAATGAATACTGAAACGAATACATACGAATACGATACGAATACTGATACATTTGAAACAAATTTTTTTTACAGTTTTGTAGATAAAAATCCGACGAACATTTTAGGCACAAAACAAAAAATACATATGCATTTTTTATGGGCTAAAAAGTTGCCCGATTAGTATTCGGAAGAAACTTGCAAATCTTTTTCCGAATACTAATCGAACAACTTTTTAGCCCATAAAAAATGCATATGTATTTTTTGTTTTGCGCCTAAAATGTTTGTCGGATTTTTATCTACAAAACTGTAAAAAAATTTTTTCAAATGTATCAGTATTCGTATGTATTCGTTTCAGTATTCATTTGGCCGGAAAAACCCTGGTCGCATCCTCAAACGTTCGTCCTTATCCATCACACCTCCTGACATTTTAGGTCAATCCAGCTCATTGGCCCTATTTAAAAAAATTCGAAAAATATTCAAAAATAGGACCGTTAGAACAAGATTTTCGACTTTCTTGGTCTAGCCATGGACATGATGACATACAGCAGTTAATTTTTCATGGATTATCTGGTACATATGAAGGGAAAGAAGGTAAACCTGGTATAGAATATAATCCGGCAATTAAAGAATATGTTGTAAATGTAGGATACTAGATTTTTGGAGTTACTGCACTTTAATGTAGTCATTTACAGGATCGCAAGTCGAAGAAGAAAAATTCCAGAATTTTAGATTTTTTTCGTGAAAAGTGATGTTCTACAAAGTTGTTCGCCTTGATCTCAGGAATTCAACGAGCTATCTCTCAGTTCCACAAGATTTAAATTGATCGAAATATGGTCTTAAATGTGTTAAAAAATGTGCTTTTCTCGTATTTTTTCGTTTTAATGCCATATCTCTGTCAATTTAAATCCGGTTGGGCTGAAAGCTAGCTCGTTGGATTCCTGAGATCATGGCGAACAACTTTGTAGAACATCATTTTTTATGAAAGATTTAAAATTCTGGCATTTTTCTAACTTCGACATACGATCCTGTAAGTGACTACCTTAAAGTGCAGTAGCTCCGATTTTTTTGCGTTCTATAAAATTTTATAGGTATTAAGCACAAGACCAGATGGGTCTTATTATTTGCACGCAAAACATCTAGAAACTAGATTCGCGATGATTTTTGCGTTGCCTGATGAAAATAATGGTGATCCTATAGAAACGACATTAAAAGTGTTTTTGTTTCAAAATGGTATCAAGATGACTTATTATTGTTTTTTAGCATTTTGAATTTTTAGGTCAAGCTTTGAGTATCCATTCCAATATCTGGCATAGTTTACCGATATTAATTCATCCTCATACAGCCGAATTTCACGAAGTCGTATGTGAAACAAACGCCAGTATTGATATAAATTTGCCATACGAATGTGGATCAGGCTTAAAATTTAAATATGGTTTATAAAAAATATTTAAAAAGTTAAATAGAATCAGACAACACCAAGAACATCTTGAAAATATCATCTAGCATTTTTGGCATTACGACATTAGCCAACCTTTTCTCCAACCAACTTTATCCAACTTTTTTAAAGAAAATTTCAATAAAGATTTATGTATTGAAACGATTAATCGACAAAATTTAAAAAAGTTGGATAAAGTCGGTTGGAGAAAGTCTGCATAAAGTCAAAGTTGGATAAAGTCGTAATGCCGCATTTTTCCCACATCGAGATGATTCTGTATCATAATAGATTTTTTTGTTCGATACTGGGCTTAACAAATTGTTTTAGGTTATTAGCCTATTTGTATATTTGAATGGGTTGGCGACACTTGCGCATGAAACATTGAGCACCTACATTTGCGCATGTACATTTGCGCATCTGCATTTGCGCATTCACTTTTGCGCGTGCAGCATTTGCGCATGTGCATTTGCGCAGGTGCTTTTGCGCATGTAGCATTTGTGCATGCATATTTGCGCGTGCGCATTTGTGCATTCACTTTTGCGCAGGTGTTTTTGCGCATGTAGAATTTGCGCAGGTGCTTTTGCGCATGCACTTTTGCGCATGTACATTTGCGCATTCACTTTTGCGCAATGTTTTAAGTGCATGCGCAAATGTTGCACGCGCAAATGTACATGCGCAAACGTGCGTGCGTAACTGTTAACACGGGAATACTCAAAATTGAAATATTCCTTCAGAATCGTGTTCCCCATACCTAAAAACCCCCGAGTATACAAAATCAGCCAATTTTAGTCGATTTTAAGCACTTTTTGAAAAATCGATTTTTTGACCTCCATAGGGAGTCACCCCTCTATGTTAGGACTTTGAGGTCAAAATTGAAAAATTCCTTCGGAATCGTGTTCCCCATACCCAAAAACCCCCGACTACAAAAAATCGACGCATTTTATTCACAAATACCGAAGTTTTTCAACATTAGCATTTTAACCTTATACTATAATAGAAGCAATTTTGAAGATGGTATATTCCATGGTCAGACAACTTTTTTTTCAAAAATTTTTTTTGAAAGTTGTTCAGCATAGCTAAAAATAACAGAATATCCCGGAATATCGAAGGAGTATTCCCGTGTTAAATGCGCAATGTTTACGATGAAATTCGCCACAAGCGTACGTTCGTACGACGCAGTACGATGGCATCGTACGAAATTCGTCGTACTTTTTTATCATACAATAAAAGTACGATAAATTCGTGTCAATATACAAACCATTTCAAACGAGTTCAAGACGAAAACGACCAATTCGAGACGGCGTCTTGAATTCGTCTCGAACTCGTTTGAAATGGTTTGTATATTGACGCGAAAACTCGATTTCTTAAAAATGTGTCAAAAAACAATAACGTACGATAAAAATACGACGGCTCATCGTACGAATTTCGGCCATCGTACGAAATTTCATCATACGAGCCATCGTACTCGCACGATAGCTTGTGGCATTTCGTCTGTCGTACGATTGTATTTTACACTCGTACGATAGCTTGCGTTAGCTTGTGCCATTGCTTGTGGTTAGTACAATAGCTTGTGGCGACCCTAAAAGACGAAAGATATTTTTTAGGATTCAGGAAGGAAGTCGAATAAATAAAGCTTCTGAAAATCTCTTTAAGCTGGCGGATACTTTGCTTCATCTTTAAGACTACAATCTTTAAAAATCATTTACAGGGTGAGACAAAAAAGGCAATTTTGATGATTTTTTAAATAAGTTGTGGACTCGAAAATTTTTTCTAAAAATGAATTCACTATGGATAGTTTTATGCGAGTGAATCGATTGCGCGCTTTCTCGAAGCTTGAAAATACCTCAATGATCCTGATTCAGGGTGTGTATTGAGGCGAAAATGATAAAAAAATTTTAGTTTTCATTCGGAAAACCGATTATTCAAGGGTTTTTCTATGCGAGAAATAGATTGCGCACATTTCTGAACCATGAAAATAATTACTTGACCCTGATTCAGGGAAGATTTCGGTGTATTGAAGAAAATTGACGTATGCAACCAGGGTTGCACAAGTTTCCAGAAACGGTTGAATCAGGCAACAAATTTTATGCTTCCCGGCCAATGGAATTTTATGCTTCGTGACAAATTGTTTCAATAAACACGATTTTATTGAAAATCAGGCAAAGTTAGAGTTGTCTGATTCTGAATCATGATGATGAAAACTGAAATTTTTTCGTTTCGATACACACATCATGATGTTTCAGAATCAAGCAGCTCTAACTTTGCCTGATTTTCAATAAAATCGTGTTTATTGAGACGATTCGTCATGGAGCATAAAAGTTTATTGGTCGAGAAGCATAAAATTTATCGCCTGATTCAATCGTCTCCGTCTTCAGAAATATTTCCAAATTTCGGGGAAATGGAAATTGGAAACGGTTCCATTGTGCGACCCTGTATGCAACGTTGAAATGCAAATTTCGACTCTGAATCAGGGTCAAGTAATTATTTCCACGATTCAGAAATGTGCGCAATCGATCTCACGCATAGAAAACCCTCCTGAATAGTCGGTTTTTCGGTTGAAAACTGAATTTTTTTGTCATTTTCGCTTCAGTACACACCCTGAATCAGGGTCATTGAGACGTTTTCAAGCTTCGACAATGGGCGCAATCGATTCCCCGCATAAAATTACCCCAGTCCTTTTTAGAAAAAAATTTTTGGGTCCAAAATTCATTAAAAGGGGGAACTACTTTCATCAGAAAAAATCGAAAAAAAATTTTCTGATTCTCTTCTAAAACCTACTTTTTCTAGTAATTTCTAGGCGAAAAATCGATTGTGCGCATTTTCGAAGCGTGAAAAGTTAAGCTTGACCCTGAAAATCAGGGTAGAACTGCGTTTCAACGCGAAAATTTTTTCGATTTTCTTCTAAAAACCGACTTTTTCGAGTAACTCCTAGGCGAAAACTCGATTGCACGCATTTTCGAAGCGTGAAAAATTAACCAATCATACGTGTAAAAACTTTGTTTCTGTTAAAAACTGGATTTTCTGATGAAAGTGGTCCCTCTTTAAAAAATGGCAATAGGAACGAATGCACCGCACAAAAAATTCCGCACAGATCTTCCGCACATGAATTTTCCGCACGGATCTACCGCACAGGATTTTTCGCACATTTACACATCCGCATGGAATGACCGCACGGATTTTTCGCACAAGAATCTTCCGCACGGATCTTCCGCACATTTTTTTGCATTAATAAAAGTTGCCTGAATTTCAATAAAATCGTGTTTATTGAAACGATTGGCAAACAATCTTTAAAAAATATGAGAAAAAAATTCAAAAATGTGTGGAAGATCCTGTGCGGTCAATTCCTTAAAAAACTGTGCGGTGCATTCTTTCCTATTGCCTAAAAAATCACGAAAATTACCATTTTTTGCCTCACCCTGTATCTAATGGTATTCAAACTAGACTGAAGTTGAGATTATCTTTAATGCTACAATCTGCTTTACTTTTAAAAAAAGGTCAATGAATATTTGTTTTAAAAATGCACATATGAAAATTTTAGTTAATCTCTAGTATTTACATGGCACGAAAACATTCAGAATTAACTGCATAAAATATCTTCTGAGATAATTTTCTTGCTTTATTAATTATATAAACTAACACCCAAGTTTAAGAAAGTTTGTTTTGAATCCATTTTCGATTAATTAAAAGTCAAAAATTGGAAGAAGAATTATTTCCTGGTGGGGGAGTTAGGATTATAGGGAGTAAGAAGATAAATAATTAATCAAAGAGGAAGTTCTAGGATTAGTTAATAAATATCCATTCCAGCCAAAGATATAAAAGCAATCGGATTCATGGATTCAATCAGTCTGATCGTACTCACTGCGCCAAAACCTTTTATTATCCCTATATAACTCCTTATATATTATCTTCCTAAAAATGTCTCAAAATATCATATCTTTGGCCCTAAAATTATCTCTGCTTTCTGTATTTTTGACAAGCTCTTCGGCCTTGAAATGCTTTCAAACTAATAAAGAGGTTAGTTTTTACCAGTTAACTCTCTCCTTAATTTTGGATAAAAAATTCGGAACTAGTGTCGATTAGGTATCCTATACTGAACGTGAAATTTTTTCATCATCTGGAATTGACCCCCCCCCCTCTAGGGGTAATTTATGCAGGGAATCTGAATTTCACATTTCCGAGCCTGAAAATCTTTCCCCGAATCAAGAAAAGGCAGTTTATATGGCATTTAGGGTCACATTTTTGACAAGAATCACATGCCATATGTCATATGAATAGCCTTTGCTTGATTCGGGGAAAGATTTTCAGGTCTCAGAAATGTGAAATTCGGATTCCCCGTATAAAGTTACCCCCGGAGGGGTCAATTCCGGATGATGACAAAAATTTTCGAAAAATTTCACGTTCAGTAGGATACCTAATCGATACTAGTTCCAAAAATTTTGAAAAATTTTCACAACGGACTTTTCACAAAGGACTTTTTTACAACGGACTTTTCGATATTTGTCGATATTTGGCACTATTGCATAGGTGCGCAAGAATGCACAAAACATTGATACCCCATACAGAGTTGATACCCTATACAGAGTTGTAGCCAGGCTCCGAAAATGGGGCCGGTGGGGGCCCAACAGGGGGCCGAGTTTTTCTCTAAGAGCTTAAAAGCTAGAAGCCTAATTTCTTTTCTAAAAGATTGATGGGACCTCAATCTAATAAACCCACATCAAGATCCCAGGACTTCATTTGAAAAATTTTTTCTAGAAGCCTTGGGGGTCCAAAAATCATTCATTTTTTGAAAAAGTGCCAATTTTTGGGCCTCCAACCCTTCTAGAAAAAGTTTTTCAAATGAACCCTGGGGCCTTAATGTGAGTTTATTACATTGATCAGATTTTAGAAAAGAAATTAGGCTTCTAGCTTCTAACCTCTTAGAGGAAAGCTCAGCCCCGTTTTCGGAACCTGGTTGTAGCTAGTTCGCAATTTTAAGGAAATGAGTGTCCTAGTCATTTTTTTATTTCATGAGACGACCCTCAATTTTTTCAAAAATTTAAAAGGATTTTAAATTTTTTGGAACTTTCACTGATTTAGGGGCGTATATCCCTTGATAAAAACCCCATGTTATTATTGAGGGTCTCCACTAATTGCGTCTCGAAATTTTGGAAGCACTAATTTCCGCACTAATAGCAAGTTGGGGAGCACTAATTGCAATTAATGCTCGTCTCGATGCTTCTCGATACGCCTCGATGCGTCTTAACGCATCTCGACGCGTTTCAACGCGCCTCAACGCATCTCGACGCGTCTCAATGCGCCTCAACGCATCTCGATACGCCTTGATGCGTCTCAACGCATCTCGACGCGTCTTGATGCGCCTCGACGCGTCTCGGTACGTCTCAACACATCTCGATACGCCTCGATGCGTCTTAACGCATCTCGACGCGTCTCGATACGCCTCAATGCGTCTCGACCTTTTTTAAATTGCGAATATCTTTTCAGGATAAATGGATTTTCGAATGTTGTCTTTTACATTTTTATGCCTCTTGTGAGCTATAAATTTGTTGAAGACCAAATTCGATAATTCGTTGACCCTGAAGAATAAAACCGACGCCATCTATGCAATTAGTGCTTGTCTCGAAATCGTCGAATTAGTGAAGGCCCTGAATTCCAAATTTTAGACTAAAAAAACAGTAATAGTCGAAGATGAAAAATTCGAATTTTGCTCGATATTTCCGTCTTTGGTTGGCAATACACATCTCTCGATAAGCTCATCTGATGGACTTACGTCAGAGGATCTAGACAAGCCGTTTGGAAAGTTCTTCGAAGAAAATGACAGCATTTATAAGATGCTTAGCGTATGCTTATATGAGGTTAGTTAGAAAATTCGAAAAATTTGTTAAATAAAGTCGATTTTTAGAAGTACGATTGGCCGATGGTCATGAGACCAAAATTCCATTCTGCTCAGAAAAAAATTGAAGTCGAATTGACACTTCGTTGTGTCTGCAACTATGACCTTTGCAATAGCCCAAGCACATTTTCGACATATATAAATCAACTGGATAATTGATTTTTATTTAGGCTTTTTTAGGCTGCGTGCAAGCATGTCAAAAAGTTGTTAAAAAGTAGCCACAAAGTTGTAAAAAACGTCTAACTTTGCCTGATTTTCAATAAAATCGTGTTTATTGAAACGATTGGTTATGAAGCATAGAATTTTATTGGTCTTTTTTGCTTCTCGATCAATAAAATTTTATGCTTCATGACCAATCGTTTCAATAAACACGATTTTATTGAAAATCAGGCAAAGTTAGACATTTTTTGACATGCTTGAACGCAGCTCCTATTAAATCGTTGTTCAACTACTTATATTTTTTTCTTTATAGACGAGAAAATATAAAATATTGGGTAGATTATAAAGTTTCGAGACTTTTTACATGAATTTTGGACTAGAAAATTTTTTTCTAAAAAGGACACATATATGAGTAATTTTAAGCGGGAAATCGATTGCGCTTATTTCCGAAGCGTGGAAACGCCTCTTTGACCATGATTCAGGGAAAATGGTGGGTGTATTGACGCGAAAATGAACTAAAATTTGAATTTTCGAAAAAAACCAACTATCTAGATATTTGTCTAGGCGCGGAATCGGTTGCGCTCGTTTTTGAGGCATGAAAAAATTTCTATGACACTGATTTAAGCAATTTCCAGTACGAAATCTTTTTAGGGAGTATACCTCTCATAGGGGTAACTTCTAGTAGTCAAAATCAAAAAATTTCTTCATATTCGAGTTCCTCATGACGAAAAACCCTCGAATACAAAAAATCAGACGATTTGAAAAAAATTGAAAATTCAGGAGGCGTGACACTTGCGAACGGATTTTGCGAATGGTACTTTTGCGGATGGGATTTTTGCGGATGGTACTTTTGCGGACGGGACTTTTGCGTATTTATTCATCTTAAAGGGGGGGGGGGTCCAACTTAGAGCCGGGTAGAAAATTTTTTTAACAAGTGACCCTCTAGGGGTAATTTTATGCGAGGAATCGATTGCGCGCACTTCTGAGCCGTGAAAGCGCTACCTTGACCCTGATTCAGGGAAGGAATCGGTGTATTGAAGCGAAAATCAAATATTTTCGGATTTTTATGAGAAAACTATCGATTCTTAGGTTTTTCTAGGCGGGGAATCGATTGCGCGCATGTCCGAACCTTGAAAACGCTTCCTTGACCTTGATTCAGGGGAAAACCAAACAAATAAAGCACGCTCGAACACATTTGTTTATAATGTTTATAATAAAAATCAACTCTAACAACGTTTATATAACTCTCTTTACGTAAATAGATTGATTTTCGCCTCAAAACACCGATTCCTTCCCTGAATCAGGGTCAAGGAAGCGTTTTCACTATTCGGGAGTGCGCGCAATCGATTTCTCGCATCAAATTACCCCTAGATATGTCATTTTGCAACAAAAAAATTGTTTTTACTCCTAGAGGGGTCAGTTTCAGAAAAATTTTTCATAAAATTTTTTACCTGGGTGCCCTCCCCCATATTGTGTAGTAGCTCCGAAGTCCTTTCTTATAATTCACATGAAATGTTATAATTCACATAGAGTACATCTTATAACTAGTTTAAAATTTCGTCTTTTTCGATAACCTTCTTCAAATCTCAGGGTGTTCGTTTTAATTCTTAAAAATATTTAAATGTAAATGTTAAAGTGTGAATGATCGGCTCGCTGATTGCATGATTAAGACGAAAAGTTTTCCATAACAGTTTTTAACGGGCGATGACTCAAATGGAGTAAATAAGAAAGTGCGACTGTTTATAACAGTTATTATTTTATTGGTGCTAGTTGACGATGGTCGTGTTAGGGGAAGACTCTAAACACCTTTCTAATGAAAAGAAGGCCGCTATTTTTGAGCAGTTTCGGCATCATTGGAAAGAATTATTCGTTGAAAGAATTTATTTGGTAAGCGTCTACCTCAAAGGTTGACTAGCACGGCGAACAAAAAACCGAAAAGGTGCAGAAGCATGAATCAAAAATTTAAAAAGAAGTTCGCCAATCGACTCACAAGGAGTACTGTGAGTCGATTGGCGAATTTCTTTTTAAATTTTGAAAGAAAAAATTCATGTTAAATTATAAGCAAAACTAAAAATCCTAATTTTATTGTGAGCTTGGTTCAGTGGTAGTGCTCCCTGATCCGAGTCTAATGGTCCCGGGTTCGAATCCCATCTGAGTTGATTTGATTTTGCCTGCGAAAAAAGCATGGTTAGACAACTTTTTTCAAAAAAATTTTTTTGAATGTGGCTCAGAATATCTTAAAATAACAGAATATGCCGAAATTTTGATGGAGTATTCCCGTATTAATTTCTTGTATTAGAAACAATAAAAAATTTTCAGACATGCCAAAGAATCCATCCTGGAATGGGCTTGGACCAAGATGCGATGACCCATATTTCCGAAATACTCATGAGGTTTTTATACGAAGTCCTTGAGAAGAAGCCAATCAATTTAACTGAGCTTCAAAATCATGTCAAAAAGATTCTACCTTCGGCGCTAACAACGTTTGTTGTAAAAGTAAGCTTTCTAAAGTCTGTTTCACTAAGAAGCATAGCCTAGTGGATAGCATCACAGACTTCGAGTTTGAAGACCCGGGTTCAATCCCACTCGAGGCCAAATCTTTTTGCATCCTCCAAAATTGATGAAAATTTTTGCCTATGGGGTAATTTTATGCGAAAAACACGATTGGGAGATTATTTTTTCATGAAAATTTTTGTAAAAAATAGAAAAATCAATTTTTTATCTAATATCAAGATTTAAGTAAAAATAGGTAAAAAATTGATTTTTCTATTTTTGACAAAAATTTTCATGAAAAAATAATATCATCATCTTGTTTTTCGCATAAAATTACTCCTAGGCCAAAATTTTCATCAATTTTAGACGATGTAAAAAGATTTGGCTCCGAGCGGAATTGAAACCGGATCTTCAAACTCGAAATCTGTGACGCTATCCACTAGGCTACGATTTACAACAAAAGACGTAAGCAAAAATATACATTTATAGCAAGATGCACCAGACAAAGTCGTATCAAAAAAAGAAAATGGCAAATCTAAAGAAGCAAAATCGAGTTCGGAATTTTTTAAGAAGTTGAACCACATTGTTAAGGATCAAGTTCGATCCGAAAATATCGATGATAGACTAGTTCCGGTTCTTCATTCGATTATAGAAGATATTTTATACGATATTTTGAAGGTTTAATAAAAAAAATCTTTAAAAAAAAGTTTAAAACGTTTCTATTTTTAGTGGGCAGGAATTTTTGTAAGCAAATTACCGGATGTAAAAAATGTCATCACGTTGCCTATTTTGAAAGCAGCTATTAATGCAGATCGGGTAATTTATTGATTATTGGGTTTGAATGCACATACATGCTTTCGTTGTAATAGAATCTCTACCTAAGTCTAGGCCTAAGCTTAAGCCTAAGCCCAAGCCTAAACCTAAACCTAAGCTTAAGCCTAGATCTAAGCCTAAGATTAAGCCTAAGCCCAAGCCTAAGCCGAGATAATTATTTTTTTGAGATTTTTCGACTTTTCTAATTTTTCCAAAAGTTTTCACGGAAAAATAATAGCGCCATCGCGTTCCCCGCATAAAAATGCGGATATGCAAAACTTTTATGACTTTTCGCAACAAAATAAAAACAATGACTTTTGGGCGCGGGATCGAACCCACGTCCTATGAGTTAATGCAGAGCGCTTTAGCCATTCGGTCATGGGCAAACTCACAACTTTTGTGTTAGTCCAGTTTTTTAGATGCTATCTGACTTGATGGAAGTCATTTTTTCCGAAGAAGAACCATCTACTCACATGAGTATTTATCAACACCAAATTTCGGATTCTTCGAATAAAAGCATCTCCAACAAAGTTACGCTCAATTATGAAAAAGTGAGAACCTCTTTCTCTAAAATTCCAATCCGAACAATTTTCAGATAGCCCGAAATTTTCGTGACGCTGAAGATCAATACATGCGAGATTTGAGCATCAATGTAAACGTCTTCAAAAGACGCTTAGAAATTGGTATAGCTACAGATCCAGCTGGCAAAGTAATTTGAGCATAATTTTCTCTTTCTTAAAGGACTAGTCCACTCGGAAAAAGCTCCATATAAAAATAATGGTGCTCTTCCCTCTAGAGAGACGTAATCAACAGAATTCCAAAAACTGATACTTTTTCGAAGTATTTTTATGGAAAAATATCCTCTAAAGGCTTAGTCCTAAGCTTAAGTCTAGGCTTAGGCTTAAGCTTAGGCTTAAACCTAACCTTAAGCTTAGACTTAGGCTTAAAATAAGCCTAAGGTCAGTTTTTGAAATCCTGTTGATTGCGTCTCCCCAGGGTGAAGAGCTCCAAACTAATATATTCTGAAAATTCATGAAAAATAGAACATTTTTCGTTTTTACGACAATCATCTGAATCGTTGAGTTTTCGAAAAAATTGTGTTTGAAATTTGGATTCATGTTTTCGTTGTAATACACAAATTGTTTTGAATTTTTTGCACGCACTTTTCAAATTTTCGCACAAAATTGAAAAAATTCGAAACAAATTCGATAAAATTGGAAAAATTGAAAAAATTACAAAAAAATTGACTTTTTGTTCAAAAATGAATATTTTTTAAACGTTAACAATTAATAATTTACAACAAGTAAAGATATTTACATCGAAATTTGACGATTTTAGTGCAAAAAATTCAAAAAAGTTTGAGCATTACAACGAAAACATGAACCCAAATTCAAATTTCAAACGCAATTTTCTCGAAAACTACAACGATTCAGACGGTTGTCGTAAAAACGAAAAATGATCCATTTTTCATATTCTTTCCGAATATCTCATGCGTTTTTTTCCGAGTGGACTGGTCCTTCAATTTCATTTTTAAGAGAATCTTGAACGGGATTTTTGGAAATGTGCATGAAATCTACGAGCTGACAATAAAAATTCATCGAATGATAGAAGATGCCATCGAGATGTCCGATTCGCCAGGAATGGGGATGAGTTTTTCCGAGTTAACCGAAGGTTGTGAATTCGATTCGTACATCACTTTTATGGTAGGACCCTCTCTTTTTCTATAAACAATAGGACGAAAAATTTAGGAAATTTTCCGCGAGCCACTGAACAAAAAGGTTGAGCAAATGTTGAAAGAGCCGAGATATACCCAGTTTTTCGACACCGAAGATCGCACTTATAGTGCCGAGCAGGATGGACACGCATTTCGGATGGCCGTCAAATATGTGCTTCCATTGCTGTTGCACTCGGTGGCCGCGCATTTCCAATGCTATGTTCAGTTTATCAAATTGCTCAAAGCGGCATCGGATTCCAAGGAAGATCGAAGTGAATTGAATAACTCGGAGCAATATTTCAATTTGGTACAAACAAAAATTCATGCACTCGGATTACCATCTAATACACAAATGTAAATTTTGGAGCTACTACACAATAAGGGGTGGAGGAACCACCTACGCGAAAAAATTTTCAAAAATTTTTTTTCCGGGTAAAAACATGCGTGAGAATCTGAATTTGACATTTTCAACACGAAAAAACGCTTCCCTGATTCAAGGAAGGTCTGTATATTGAAGCGAAATATCGAAAGGATAAAGATGGCAAAAAGATCACACGTGACAACCGACATGTTGTGCTCTACAACGCATATCTGCTCAAGAAATACGACTGTCACATCAACGTCGAATTTGTAGGAGGAATCAAGTCCGTCAAATACCTCTACAAATACATACGACTTCTCCTATTACACATAAAAGGCGCAACAAACAAATTTTTCGGTCCCAAATTCATGTAAAAAATCCTGGAACTTGGGGGGCGAGAATTACCCCCTCCCGAAAATTCCACAAAATTCGTTGAAAAAATGGTGAAAATCCATAAATTACCCCCAAAAAATTCTGCTCACGTGATCAATAAGTTTGCCCCCCCCCCTATGGTCTTTAAAATTTCAATTTTTAGAGAAAAATATTCTCGCCTTCAACAAGAAAAACAAGAACCCCAGTTTTCAATTATCTCCAGAATTGCACAGAGCATTGAAGGTTATCCATCGGACCAGAAAGCAATCGGAGCAGTTTGTAATGAATTTATAAGAGGTGAAAATTTTTTTACTACTTATAAACTTTTTTGATTTCATTTTCAGAAGGTGATCTGTATAAGTTTAATCATAGTTCAACTACAATTAAAGGTATGTTTTTTAAGGGTGCGCGCTGAAAGGTCGCATAGCGCAATTGGATAAAGTACTGTTCTTTTATCCAATTTGATAATTGTTTTGGGTTATTGAAACGAAAACCCTGAGTCAGGCTAGCGTCCGGAAATCGTCGTGAAATGCGTTTCACGACTGCTAGCGCCGCATCCTAACTGACTAACATGAGTTAACGTTTTTAGATAACCTAAGAAGAAGCCGAAAAGCTGAAAGACATGCTTTCTTATTTGATCCGTTGCTAATTTTATGCAAAGCACATAAAGCATACAAAGGAGTTTCCTATAAATACAAAAACCATTTTAATATAAGAAAGTCGGATGTGTTTGATTTGGACGATGAGGAAGGTAATTTTTTTAAAATTTTTTTGCTAAATGTCCCCGTTGCTGGCCAAAAATTTAATAATTATAACCTACAAGAAAAGTTTAGAAATAAAAAATGCGTTCAAGATTCGCCAACGAGTAGCTGGAAAAGACCCAGTTGTTTTTATACTATTTTGTAATACACCAGAAGAAAAATTGGACTGGATGACTTCCATTGTTGAAATGCAAACTTCAAGGTAAAAAAAGACCAACTTTGGGTGGGGGACTTTTGAGCCCTCACATATGCGCCCCGACATTTGCGCTCTATAATTGCGCCTCGACATTTGTGCTCCGACATTTGCGCCTCGACATTTGTGCCTCGACATTTACGCTCTATATTTGCGCCCCGACATTTGTGCCCCCGATATTTACGCCCCGACATTTGCGCTCTATAATTGTTCAATGATATTTGCGCCCCGACATATGTGCCCCGATATTTGTACTCCGACATTTGAACCCCGACATTTGCGCCTCTACATGTGCGCTAATAATTGCGCCCCGATAAATACGGGCTGCGCTCGACTTGTAAAATATCTTTTAAAAAGGCTGAAAATTTAAAAACGGAAAAGGGTGCACAAATGTTGGGGTGCAAAGGTCGAGGCGCAATTATTAGCGCGCATATGTAGGGGCGCAAATGTCGTTGTGCAATTATAGAGCGCAAATGTCGGGGCGCAAAAATCGGGTGCTCAAAAGTCGGGTGCGCAAATGTCGTTGCGCATATATGAGGGCGCAAAAGTTCTCCCCCACCCTAAACTTTCAATTTAAATTTAAACTTTTTTAGTATCCTTCATCGTATGCTAGAGGCGTACAATAAAGAAGAAGAAAATCGCATACCCAGCCCAGACCAATACCTCAGCCCAGAGCAGTATCGATTCGCTGAGGCTAATACTGATGAAAATATCGTTTTCGAGGTACACAAGATACAAAAAATTTTATTTCAAAAATGATTTTTAGGACTATACACACAACAGTGGAATTCCAGTAGTCCGAAGTGCGACTCTAATCAAGTTGATCGAAAGATTAACATATCACTCGTACACGGATACAGATTATGTGAAAACTTTCATGACCACTTATCGCTCTTTTTGCCCACCATCGGACCTTTTATCGTTGCTTATTGAAAGATTCAATATTCCGATTCCAGCGCCGTTTGCTCCTTTCGCCCATTTCGAGCAATTACAATCGCCTCCGTTTCATACCAGGTTTGCAAACAAGTCTTTACATACATTGGATCGATCTAAAATTTCCAACTTTTGAGTGTTGTGTCGAATCTTTGCTAAAATGACTCCTACAGAAGTCGTTTTTCTATACGGAAAATCGATTGCGGCATTGCCGAGCCGCGAAAATTTTTTCAATTTTTCCCTTGGAGGGGGGGGGGGGCCAAGGGCAATAGAAAAGAATGCACCGCATAAATCCGCACATGGAAATTCCGCACAAGATTTTCCGCACATCGAAATTCCGCACGGATTTTCTGTATGTGGAAATTCCGTACGGATTTTATGCACATGGAAATTCCATACGGATTTTCTGCATGTGAAAATTCCTTACGGATTCTCTGCACGTGGAAATTCCACACGGATTTTCTGCATGTGGAAATTTCGCACGGATTTTCTGCACATGAAAATTCCGCACGAATTTTTCGCGCATGGAAATTTCTCACGGATTTCCTGGAGAACTCGATTTTGAAGAAATTTTTCAGCACATAATTTTTAAAATTTAGAAGTGGAGGTCCATTAGCCGGACGCTTTGATACAGTTCAATCTCATGGTCTTCATACATATAATTTGAATCAAGAACAAGGCTATTATCTTTTTCGAACCAAGTATCAAAGACCGGTTCAGTTGAAGTATGTCTTACAAGTAGTAGTAAAAATGTAACACATTTTTATAGAGTTTTGGGTATTCTCAACCAATGGGTGACCCATCACTTCTATGATTTTACCACCGATCCAGAACTTTTGAGAAAGTTGACCAACTTTTTGAACGGAAATCATGGCGCAATTCGGTTTACAAATAATCAAAAGAAGTGGTGTAATAAAATTTTGGTATGTTTAAAACTTTTCACCCTGATTCAGGGAAGGGGATGGATGTATTGAAGCGAAAATGAATAAAATTCGGATTTTCGCCGGGAAACTGATTGTCTAGGGGTTTTTCTAGGCGGGGAATCGATTGCACGCATTTTCGAACCATTAAAAAATCTCTGATCCTGATTCAGGGAAGGGGATCGATAAATAGCGCGAGTTTTCGGCGAGCTTTTCCCAGATTTTCGACGCCGTTAAACGTTTTTTTATAGGAAACCATTAAACGAAAACAAAGATCAACCGACCCAACCGAACCAGAACCATCAATACCCGAGCCAAATCCGAGTAACTTTGATTCTTCAACGCTAAGACGAAACGAGAAAGGGAAGCTTATAGAAGTTCAAGCCTTTCCTGAAGTAATTAAAAATATACTACTTGAACTCGAGTAGCCTTTTTCTTTTAGATCGTTTGGCATTTTGCAAAACCGAGTGAAATTGAAGATTATGATCTGCTTACACTGCATCCACTTGAAATTGGTCGGCAAGTGACACTTTTGCATTTCTGCCTCTACAGAGCTATCAAGCCAACAGAATTGGTCGGTGCAGTTTTCAACAAAAGTGACAAACATGTACGAAGCCCACAGTTGATCAAATTTATCGAACACATCAACCATGTAAGCTGAATCAGAGTTTTTCATACTTGAACCAAAAATTATTTTTTTGTCTAATATAAAAAGCTTAGGCTTGGGCTTAGGCTTGGGCTTAAGCTTAGGCTTAGGCTTAGGCTTAGGCTTAGGCTTGGGCTTAGGCTTAGGCTTAGGCTTTGACTTAAGCTTAGGCTTTAGCTTAAGCCTAGGCTTGGGCTTAGGCTTAGGCTTAAACTTAGGCTTAAGTTTATGTTTGGGCTTGAGCTTAGGCTTAAGCCTAGGCTTAGGCCTAGTCTTAAGCTTAGGCTTGGGCTTAGGCTTAGGCTTAGGCTTGGGCTTAGGCTTAGGTTTAGGCTTAAGCTTAGGCTTAAACTTAGGCTTAAGTTTATGCTTGGGCTTGAGCTTAGGCTTAAGCCTAGGCTTGGGCTTAGGCCTAGGCTTAAGCTTGGGCCTAGGCTTAAGCTTAGGCTTACGTTAAGCATAGGCTTGATCTTAGACTTTGACTTCTTAATTTCAGCTAACATTCTGGGTCGCAAGATCAATAGTAGAAACGGAGTCACTCGATGAAAGAATCGAAATGTTATCCAGGGTATTGGAGATTATGACTGTCTTTGAAGAATTGAACAACTTCAGTGGACTTATGGCATTCTGCTCGGCTTTGGGGTTGCAGCCTGTTTATAGGCTTAATGAAAGCAAATCGGTAGAACTCTTTATTTTATTTCCTTCAAAGATATTTTTAGCGCCTCGATAAAGAAAAACATTCGTGGCTTGAGCGTTTCGAACAAGTTCTCAAAGATTCTCATCATCAAGGCATAATCGAAAAACTCCATTCTGTCAATCCACCATGTGTGCCATTTTTTGGTATGCAAATTTTTTTGAATTTTTTTATGAGGATATAGTGGGATCGAACATAGAGGACCCAACGTTGCTTAACTTGCCAGATCGGACGGGATCACTCCCTACCATCATCTAAGAAAAGTTTTATCATTTGAGTTTCAAATGAGCTTTACCTACTAATCATTAACAAACGCAAGTAATATCGCTAAGCGTTTCTGAAATCTAGTGACCAACCACGGAACAATAGAGAAGCCGGATTGTAGATTTATAATTTTCAGGAATCTATCTATCAAAAATTACATTTATGGAAGATGGGCATACCACGTTTGTCAAATCAGCCAGGCAACAAATGAATGAAGAGGTTCGAAATTAGACCAGTCCAGTTGGAAAAAAGTTGCCATTTTTGTATATACTCGAAAAGTTCATGAAAAATGGAAAAGTTTTCGTTTTGAAAGTAAATTCTAAAGATCTATCAGCTTCGAGATAAAAGGGTGTAAAGTTTTGACTGGGCCTAGGCTTAGGCTTAAGTTTAGACTTAGGCTTGGGCTAAGCCCAAGCCTAAGCCCTTCACGAATATCAACAAATTGGCAACTTTTTCCGAGTGGACTGATTCCTGAATACTTTCTATGTTAAGGATTCCGATAGTCCAATGTCAAACAACAGAAAACTCATTTCATTCATGAAATGTCGAAAAATCGCCAATGTCATCCGAGAAATTCAAATGTACCAAAATCAGCCATACTTACTCCGCGTTGAGCCATCAATGAGGAAATTCTTCGAGACTCTGGATCCCATGAACGGCTTCAAGGATCGTGATGACTTCGAAACTTATCTGTATAATCAATCTTATAAAATTGAGCCTAAAGCACCAAATAGACTCGAAATTGTTGTAAGNTCATTTTTTTCTCATCCGAGGACCTATTTTTAGAAACTTGTTTACAATTTTAAGCCGCATCTCCCGTGGTTGTTTTTCGCTCTCGGTGTTTTCCTGTCGTAAGTTGAAGAACAAGTTTTGGAAATTTTTTTGATTCATAAAAAGAAACTGAATATTTTTTTCTTCTATAGCGTGGGAAATAAAACTGTGGTAATTACCTGTTGTGATAATTACCTGCTTGGCCTTTTAACAAGCCGCTGTGAACTTTGGTTGGTCCCAAGATCAATTTATTTTATTCGATTTTTTTTTCAACTTTTCCGACTGAGCAGTTGCGAGCCGTTTGATAGTGAGAGTTTGATGGGTAGTTTTCACGTGTCAGATTTATAGACGCGGAAGTAACTCTTGGCTTGACCTCTTGATTTTGTGAGAGAAATTTGAATAGTTGCCAAGTTTAAGTTCAAATTTTAAAGGCTGTAGAAATACTTTTTTTGATTTATTTTTATCATTTTTCAGGGGGAAACCGGAGTTTTGCGATTTTTTATGAATTTTTGCATGTAAGCTGAATCAGAGTCTTCCATACTCGAATCTTCCATAATCGAAAATTATTTTTTGTCTAATACAAAAGGTTAGGCTTAGGTTTAGGCTTGGGCTTAGGCTTAGGCCTAGGTTTAGGCTTGGGCTTGGGCTTAGGCTTAGGCTTGAGTTTAGGCTTGGGCTTAGGCTTGAGCTTAGGCTTGGGCTTAGGCCTAGGCTTGGGCTTAGGCTTAGGCTTAGGCTTAGGCTTGGGCTTGGGCTTAGGCTTAGGCTTGAGTTTAGGCTTGGGCTTAGGCTTGAGCTTAGGCTTAGGCTTGGGCTTAGGCTTGAGCTTAGGCTTGAGCTTAGGCTTAGGCTTGGACTTAGGCTTGGGCTTAGGCCTAGGTTTAGGCTTGGGCTTAGTTTTAGGCTTGAGCTTAGGCTTGGGCTTAGGCCTAGATTTAGGCTTGGGCTTAGAACTAGGCTTAGGCATAGGCTTAAGCTTAGAACTAGGCTTAAGCTTAGGACTAGGCTCAAGCCTAGGCTTAGACAGGGATTCCATATGGTCACATCTCTATATGGAAGTTTTCTATTCAAGAAATCAATCGCACACATCTCCGGACCTTGAAAACGCTTCCCTGATTCTTGTAAAAAAGGCGCCACAGCAAGATCAATTTGGAAGAACCTTTTTATGTTTTGAATTGTTTTGTGTATTAACGAGAAAACCCTTTTCCTTATAATTTCATTCAATCATCTTTTTTCTCATTTCATTTTTATCTATCACTATTCACCGCATTGCATTCTCGGCGCGCATTGATTTGCCATCTCGTCGTGTTTTTGTAAAAAGGTTCTTTTGGACTAACGTTACGAGTTTTGTGCTAGTTGTTGTTCCATTAGTTTCTTGCTTTTGGTGTTTTGTTGATACCACGTTGTAATTCAATTTTCACACAAAAATAACACTTAACGAAATTTTTGTCACTATGATGAATTTTTTTCGTCACTATGATGAAAATTTCGTTTCTTAAAAATCATATTCTGTCAAATAGATTATTTTGAACACTCTGTAAGTGTATAGTTCTGTGCATAGCTGACTCCACATAAATTTGAAATTGAAAAGACCCCCGAGTGTTGACACACATATGCAAAATGATGGTATAAGAACAACTGCAAAAAATGATTAAATCATCACTTCCGGTCGATTAGAAAAGCTGTCTAGTTATTTGGTCGAGTGACTTGTCTTCTTCCTACCGCTCATCGTCCTTTCCTTGTCGCCTCTGGCGCCAACTGATCGACGAAAGGTGTTCATATTATACAAGGATCGTCGTTGTGTGTATGAATGAACCTTTTTGTTCTATTAAGTATTAAGAAAACGGTGAATGTAGTTTCTTTTTTCCCATATGAATCGCCGCTCTCTCGTGATAGGCCCAAAGTTTTTGTGTAATGGCGAGAAAACGCCTGTTGCACCACCGAAAAGTTGGAGATGAAAGGGGGACCGAAAAAAACTTTGTTTTTATGTCTCTCTTGCTACCTTGTTTTCGATTCATCAACTGGCGGAGGGAGATTTTTATGGGATTTTTGGTCACAATATGAAGGATGGTTAGAATTGGTTTGTAAAGAAGAATAATGATGGTGTACCTAGTCTATTTTGTTGTTTCTGACTTCAAAGGATCTGAAAATCTCTTTTTCTTGAAAATTTTTCATCTGATTTATGGAAGAGATGTGTGTATTGAAACGAAATTCGCCCTGATCAGGGAAGAGGTGTGTGCATTGAAACGAAAATAGGCTAATTCATGGTCAGAGAAGGGTTTTCAAAGTTCAGTAAATGCGCGCAATCGATTTCTTTCATAGAAAAACTTCCTATAGGGTTATTTTGGTGAAAATGAAAAAGAACAAATTTGAAAAAATCTCAAAAATGCGCACCCCGTACCTCAAAGTCGAGATTAGTAAAAGGTTATTCAGTGACGGCTATGGTGTAGTGGTCCAGTGCTCGGCAAGGAGTTCGGCAACTAACACTATAAGCAAGGTTCGGGTTCACCTTTCGCCAAAAAGTTTTTATAGGAGCCAGTGATCGTTCCCTTTTCGGGGCACCCTGTTACTTCAAAGTCGAAATTAGCAAAAGTTGTGCATTACTACGAGGTCAGAATTAGGAGCGTTACTTCAAGGGTTCCATTGTTTGATGGTACTGGGTTTGTCTCAGGCGCCCCTCAAGGCTGTTTCAAACCCCGCTTGAGGCCAAAAGATTTTGCCTTTAGTAACATCTCTTCGGATGGCACTCTAGAATGCTCGGCATTACACAAAAGGTTATTTAGTGACGACTATGGTGTAGTGGTCCGGTGCTCTGCCAAGGATTTTGGCAGCCAGTACTATAAACAAGGTTCGGTTCTACCTTTTGCCCAAAAGTTTTTACACGAACCAGTGATCGTTTGGCGGGGGATAATCACTAATGAAAAAAATTTGTAAAATTTTCTCACACCCACTCAAAATTTTCAATTTTTCGTACCATTTTTGAATTTTGCGACAAAGCCATAAATCCTTGTAAAAGCAAACATTTTACATATTATGAGTGGAAGAAAAATGATAACGTGCCATGATAGTCCCACGCACTTTTCTTCCATGTTTTCTGTGTGATTGTGAAAGGTCAATTTTGTGTTAGTTAAAATGCATACAGTTTTTATACCAAAACTTTGAACGTGAATTTCACGTTATTCCCATGCTCAAAATTTTTTCATTTTTACATATTCAGAAAAAGTAAATTTTTTCTTATAAAATTGTTAAAAAATATTTTTGAATTTATTTTGTTAATTTTTTATCAATAATTGTTAAAAATTTCAATTAACTGCCTTCATGGCACAGTGGTAGAGCGTCAGTCTCTAGACCTAACATATCGAGGGTTCGACTCCCACTTGAGTCGAATTGATTTTTTAAACTTTTTTCATAATTTTTCATCATAATTTGGCGAAAAAAATTTTTGGCATAAAAGGTACAAGGCATGGACCTTGAAACAAATATAAATCACTCAAAGTTGACTTCTTCTTTTCTCACATTTGGTCATATTTTTGTTATTTTGCCAATTTTTTGGTCATATTTTTGTTAAGTTGATTCCGAGCGCTCATTCGTTAATCATGAAAGTTCAAAGTTCGGTAGATCTATTTTCTTGTTTTGTTTCGAAACATGCACCCAGATCATCTAATTTTGGTGATTTCCTGTCACAAGAATAGCGTTGTGTTGTTTTTCTTCTACTACTTCTACTACTGCGGGCGTCGACTTCCGGTGTCCCACTTGTTATCGAACGCGTTGTACTCTTTTTCTGTTAACTAACACAGAAAAAAGGTTGTCGTGAATCCTGTTCTGCTCTGTTTTTACGTGCTTGTGACCTTCTCTTCTTCTTTTAGAAAAGAATTACCTAATTTTTTTTTCTCTTATTTCGTCTGAGATTATTTTTCTCACGACACAGGAAGAATATAAGCTATGCTTGGGTGTCAACTNGGTTGTCGTGAATCCTGTTCTGCTCTGTTTTTACGTGCTTGTGACCTTCTCTTCTTCTTTTAGAAAAGAATTACCTAATTTTTTTTCTCTTATTTCGTCTGAGATTATTTTTCTCACGACACAGGAAGAATATAAGCTATGCTTGGGTGTCAACTAACTTGTTGTTGCACCCCGTCACCACCAACAACACCTAGTGGATCGACTAGGGTAAGTTGGAAAAAAATGGTTCCCAGGGGCAGGACAAAGCGGGATAAAAGTACGAGATGAAAATTTGGTAATTTTTAGAAATTCTTCGAGACTCTGGATCCCATGAACGGCTTCAAGGATCGTGATGACTTCGAAACTTATCTGTATAATCAATCTTATAAAATTGAGCCTAAAGCACCAAATAGACTCGAAATTGTTGTAAGTTTTTTATGTTTTAGTGATGCTCAATGTTGCAAAAAATAAGTGTCAACCCAAAAAAAAATCGAATTTTTGCCAAAAAAAATTGAATTTTGGCCAAAAGATCGAATTTTTGATCAAAATACCCGGCCGGGACTCGAACCCGGACCAGGCTTCTGGCTACCGTATAAGTGCACTACCATTGTGCTACCGAGACCTACAACTGATGCCTGTTTTCTGGTGAATAACATGATATTTTAAGGAGCCTAAACGACCATCCGAATGTCTCAAATCGCCGGGAATAAAATTGCCAAAACAGCATGCGAATTCGTCGACTCTCAACTCGCAACGACATCACAGGTCGAGATCTCGAATGAATGAACAAAAATCATCACCCACCATAAATAACTCACCTCATTCGGCGTCACCTTTTACGCCGTTTATTAATTCGCCATTTTCTGCGGAACAAGATTTTGGTATTGTCGAGATTAACCCCGGTAAGAAATTTTGGAGTTCTTCCCCTAAGATAAAGCTTAGACTTAAGCCTAAGCCTAAACTTAAGTCTAAGCCTAAGCCTAGGCTTAGGCTTAAGCCTAAGCTTAAACCTACCTAAGCCTTTAGAGGATATTTTTCCATAAAATTACTTCAAAGTATCAATCTTTGGCATCCTGTTGATTGTATCTCCCCAGGGGGAAGAGCTCCAAATTTTTTTTCAAATTTTTCTAAAAACTTTTTTTAGGCCAAGCTCCGCGCTACATTGGAGATTCCGGCCGAGTGAATCAAGCCTTTTCCGTCGATACCCCACTCTCCACACCAGCCTTTTCTATGCCACCAAAAACTCCAACTAGCCCACGCCAGTTCCCTGGCTCTTCGCAATTCTTCTTCCCATCAACAAAACCTCCAGCTCCTCCGCCACCATCCGAACCCAAAATCGTCCTCCAAAATCCTCCCTCTAGAAGATATGGAACTCATAGACCTCCGGCACCACTCCCATCGACCTCGTCAACAGATCATCCTCCATTGCTACCGCGGAAATCCAAAATTCAACAACCATCCACGTCGAATGGGCGTTACTCACCGGATGCGGAGAATGAACCACATGCAAATGATGAATTGCAGGAAGTCGCAGCGAACCAGATCAACAACAACAACCAAAATGATCAATCGACGTCAGCAAGCATGTTGGAATCGTCGCCGTCGGTGCCACCGCGTGTTTCCGCTAAGCATCTTCCACCACCGTTGAATACCAATGAACTCGCCGAGCTGATCGATAATCGGTATGTGTTAATAATAAAAATGATGGATCTGAAACATTTTCATGGTGCGCNCACCGTTGAATACCAATGAACTCGCCGAGCTGATCGATAATCGGTATGTGTTAATAATAAAAATGATGGATCTGAAACATTTTCATGGTGCGCAAAAAACAGAAAGGGCATGGTATGGGTCAAAATTAAAAATAAATGTCTCCGATCGACTCAGCTCGCCAAGAGCTTCAAAACGAATACCATATCATGGGGATTTGGGGAGTTTCTTCCATGGCCGAGTGGGTAAAGTGACTGATTAGCACTTTAAAGGCGCGGGTTCGAATCCCGATTCGAATTTAAAGTTGTCCAATTTTCATGAAATTTGAAGAACCTTAAATTTGAGCTGGGATTTGAACCAGTGTATTATGAGTGAAGGCCGAGCACGTTAGCCACTCGGTCATGTATAACCCCCCCCCCATGATATGGTACTCTTTTTGAAGATCTTGATGAGCTGAGTAAGAACCGAAAATTTTTCTAAATTGACTAAAAAATTTTTTCAGCGTTCCATCACCACGTTCTCCAACAGTCAGCATCCTGGTCCCGTTACCTCCAACACCACCGGAACTACCACCTCGCCGAGTGATCGCCTCTGCTTCAACACCCTTGTTCGAATTTGAAGCGCCTCCTCGCCCGCCAAAACCAAGATGGATGGAGAGTCGCTCAGCGACACCAAATTCCATTGGTCAGCCCGAAGATGACCTACCACCAGCGCCGCCACTTCCGCCCAAGACTTATCAAAGGTTTACGCGGAATTCATAAAAAATTGTTGTGTCTAATTTAAGAAATTTTTCNCCATTGGTCAGCCCGAAGATGACCTACCACCAGCGCCGCCACTTCCGCCCAAGACTTATCAAAGGTTTACGCGGAATTCATAAAAAATTGTTGTGTCTAATTTAAGAAATTTTTCCAATCTTTTTTGCATTTCTTTTACTCGCATCATAGCTATTTTGTTTGTTCCTACGACGGGTTTCAAAAAATTGTTGCCTTCTTAGAAAATTTGTATAGTGTATATTTGTGTTGGAACAAAAAACAACTATTGGAGCTACTACACAATAGGGGGTGGGGGGCACCTAAGTGAAAGAATTTTCAAACATTTTTCTGGAAATGATCCTCTAGGGGTAAAAACATGAGGAGAATCCGAATTTGACATTTTCAAAGTAAAAAACCACTTTTCTGATTCAGGGAAAGCCTGTGTATTGAAGCGAAAAGTCGCAAAAATGAGATTTTTGCGACTTTTCGTAAATCTAATCTACTAGTTCCAATAGATTCTGGAATTGATATTCATGAAGAAGTATTAATCTATTCTTGTATTTTTTTAATTTTCTTTCTGTGATACATGTCAAATTTCATGCCGTGTTTTATAGTTGCCTTATTTTTTTCCTCCTTGCCATGATTAATTTCAGTTACTTTGTGTGCTAATCATATTTTCTTGCTCATATTAATGCTAATTTAATTTCATGTACTAGTCCACTTTTTTGGGAAGTTGATGGCATGTGATAGAGCACAAAATTTCGAACATTTTTTACTTTTACGGCACGACTTGAAAATCTAACCGCAAAAAGTTATGAGCGAAAAAAATTTTTCAAACGAGTTTAAACATTGAAACGAAGAGCTTGTACCATCAATCAGATTGTTTATTGAAACGATTTAATAAAACATTATAAAATTCAACATTTTGAGAATTAATATATAGAATAAAGTTTTTACAACTCGCCGAGACAAACAAAATGATACAAAAATTATCCAATTTGAACAATCTCTTGGGTTATTGAAACGAAAACATGAAACAGGGTTTTCGTTTCAATGCTCAAACTAGTTTGAAATTTTTTTTGTTCCGCTCATAACTTTTTACGGTTAGATTTTCAAGTGATGCCGTAAAAGCAAAAAATGCTACAAATTTTGTGCTCTTTCACATGGCATCAAAACTCTCCAAAAGTAGACTGGTCCTTTAATAATAAGAATAAATTTATTATATAAAAATATTAGTTGCCGTTCATTTTCATTACGTGGGGAAGGGGATTCGTAAATTTTGGGATTAACTAATACTTGAACGGCCCCTTATGTAATAAGTTGACAAAAAAAATGTTGAGATCATAAAATTATCAAAAAAGAATATATAACGTTTTTGATGGCTAGCTTTAATGTCGGCTACTTGGTGAAGTGGATAAGAAAGCTGCCCGTCCGATCTTGCAAGTTAAGCAACGTTGGACTCGCAGGTTCGATCCCACTAGGGCAAAAATTTTGATCCATAAAAAATTTTTCTTGGAACAAAAATTTTTTCAGCAGGGATCGAACCTGTGGGCCCAACGTTGCTTAACTTGCTAGATCGGACGGACGGCTTCCTTATACGCTTCGCCAAGTAACCAAAATTTTTCATAAAGCTATAAAAAACGTTATACAGGGTCATTCAGCACAACCTCCCTCCAAAGAAAGTTGAATATCTCAGTGAATTAAAAAAATTTTCACATGCGGTCATCTTTTGCATGTTATTAGTTGACCAACATGAACACATGATGCAAATATTTTCAAAAATTTTGAACGAGTCTGAGTATCGAAACGAAAACCTGAATTTGAATTCTTTAAGAAATTTTTGAAAAATTCTACGCCAATCGATAGAGCGCATCGAAAAACGGTAGTACCCCAAATTTCGTAAAATTCTTCGTTTTCGAGAAAATTAATTCAAAGTTTATTAAAAATGGTCGAAATTCACTAAAAATTATGAAATTTAGCTTAGCTAAGGCTTGGGCTTAGGCTTGGGCTTAGGCTTAGGCTAAGGCTTAATCTTAGGCATAGGCTTAGACATATGCTCAGGCTTAGGCTAAGACTTAGATTGGCGGTGGAATTTTTCAAAAATTCCTTCAGGAATTCAAATTCAGGTTTTCGTTTCGATATTCAGACTCGTTCAAAACTTTTGAAAATATTTGCATATGTGTGTTGTGCGGAATGACCCTGTGAGTATGTTCTAGGCAAACTGATGGGATATAAGAATGACGAAGGTCGACAAAATTGTACATAAAATTTTGAAAGTTGACATGATTGAAGAACCATAATTACAACCATCGGAGTCGCAGGCCTGGACACAACCCGTATATTGATGGCCCTCGTATTTGAAATGACCACAGTGACTGATTCGAACAATTTCTAAAATTGTGTCTTATTTTTGTAAATGTGTTACCCTTAGACACAAATCTTGGAGCACTACCACTGGGCCAAGTTCACGATAAAAATCGTGATTTTTAATTTTGCTTATAAGTTAACATGAATATGCCAGCCTTTTTTCGCAGGCAAAAATCAAATCGACTCAGGTGGGATTCGAACCCGAGACCCTTAGACTCGAATCGTGGAGCACTACCACTGAGCCAAGTTCACGATAAAAATCGGATTTTTAATTTTGCTTATAAGTTAACATGAATTTTTTTCTTTTTATAAATACACATTTTTTAAAAATTTTTCCCTTCATTTTGGGCATCCATGCAATCCTCCCCAAATTTAGAGCAAATCCTAATTTTAGAACGACCTCCCAAAATTAAACCGGAAGGGTGGAACCCTCATTTAATTCTCTCTTACGTAAAAATTGCAAATTAACAAAAACCTGTATCGGCGGTAAGAGTTCCTGAATCTAATGCACATGTTCGAATAGTCACGGTTTGAGCAGGGAAATCAGCTGTAAAATTGAAAAATTAAATTAGCCACACGTTTTTGTTTTGCTTACTTCGATAGCCATTCACCTTGACACAATGGTCGGCAGGAAAGAGACCTTGGCGACTTTTTTTGAATGCCCAACATGGGAATCTAAACAGTATTGTTTTTATGCATTAACACAAAGCATGAATACTCCTTCAAATGTTCGGTATATGTCTGTTATTTTAAGCTATTCTGAGCGACATTCAAAAAAATTTTTTTTTTAGTACTACAGTCAAATCTCCGTTTTATGACACCTCCGTCTAATGACAGCGACCACGCAGGGATGCCGGATGGAAAATTTGGTATATATAGTAAGTCGATTTTTTTATATACCAAATTTTCCCTCCTGCATCCCTGCGTGGTCGTTATGTCCCCCGCCAGGTGTTATAAAAAGGAGGTTTGATTGTATACCGAAAATTTGAAGGGGTATTTCCGTGTTAAAAAAAGTAAGTCTAATACTGATAATTGGCAATGGATCCGCGTGTGCCGCGAGAGACTGTGGAGTTGAAGGTGTCTTCACATTCGGGATTTGACCCGTTGAACGAGCTGCATACGAAACACCCAATACTTGAGGTTTTTTCTAAAAAGTACCATCTTCTTATACACGGTATACAAAAAATCCCGGTCAAACATTTTTTTTTTAATTTCGTCGCCAATCGATTCAGCTCGCCGAGAGCTTCAAAACGAGTACCATATCATAGGGTTTTGGGGGTTTTGCCCATGGCCGAGTGGCTAAAGCGCTCTGTATTAACTCATAGGGCGCGGGTTCGATCCCGCCCCCAAAAGTCATTTTTTTATTTTGTTGTCAAAAGTCATAAAAATTTTTGCATATCCACATGCGGGAAACACGATGGCGCTATTATTTTTCCGTGAAAACTTTTGAAAAAATTGAAAAATCGCATAAAAATCAAAAAAAATTTTCGAAATTTTTACTCAAAAATCGAATTTTTTGCTAGTGCGCACCCTGATCCATTCCCGGTTCCTGATGTTGAACCGGAACCGGAAAAAAATTTTTTGAGTGGGACCGAACGATTTTTTCGGTTTTTGAGCCATCACTGAACTGACTTGAAAAATTTTCGACTGCAATGTCACGTGCACAATAAGTTGACTAACAAATAAAGTTACTCACGTGGAAGGCACAAGAAAATGATAAAGAAGGCGATATTGGCATACTGCCTGATGTTGATGGAAATGGCTCTGGCGCAGCAGTCACGTGCCGCCGTTTTGCCCGCTTCCATCCGAAGTTGCGGCCGTTTTGACTCTGCTAAAATGTAATTTTTGTTTAAAAGCCTTAAAGGGGGTCACCTTTCGGTAGCATCTCCGAAAAAAATTTTTGGAATTTTTGCAAATGACTTTTCTAGGGGTAATTTTATGCGGGAAATCAATTGCGCGCATTCTCGAAGCTTGAAAATGCTTTCCTCACCATGATTCAGGGAAATGAGAGTGTGTATTGAAGCGAAAATATGAAAATTTTGGATTTTTTACACACTCTTATTTCCCTGAATCAGGGTCAGGAAAGCATTTTCAAGCTTCGGGAATGCGCGCAATCGATTTCTCGCATAAAATTACCCCTAGAAAAGTCATTTTTGCAAAAATTTGAAAAAATTTTTTCGGAGATGCTGCTGAAAAAATACTGCCCCCTTAATTTATCTTACTTTTCTGTCGATCTCTTTCAGTTCTGCAAGCGATGTAGGCTCTAATATTCTGAAATCTAAAGTACGAAGACTGGGTCGAAAATCGCCGGATAGCATTGGACGAAAGCAAACGTCCTTGAATCAGCTTGGGTCGCCTAAGGCGCCACAGTTCGTCTTCGATAAAGAAAAACAATAAAATAAATTATCAAAAGGAACTAACTACAAGCAATAGTTGATGAGCAAGTATTCGACTAATTTGTTATACCATGTAATCTATAATAAATATGTAACGTAATGCGAGAGTTCACATAAAGAAAATTATTTTTCAATAACAAATTGCCCGCCTCCGCTCACAAACATTTTCTCTCGATTCATGAAAAAGTGTGAGAAAAATTATTTAAGACATCCTATCCGTAAAATTCGACTTTTAACTAATAGTAAAGAGACCTAGAAAAAATGTCTCACAATTGTTTGAAACTAAGAAAATCTTAAAGTTCATGAAAAATGGAGCATTTTTTGTTTTTACAGTAAATTCTGAATCGCTAACAGCTTTGAGATAATCACGTTTGAAGTTGGCGATTTTTGAAATTTGTTTATTGCAGCGAAGACCCTGATTCAAGGTTTTCGTTGTAATAAACAATTTCAAAATCGCCAACTTTAAACGTGATTATCTCAAAGCTGTTAGCGATTCAGAAGTTACTGTAAAAACAAAAAATGCTTTACTTTTCATGAACTTTTCGAATATATACAAATTATGACAATTTTTTGCTATATATTATAAAAGTAGATTTTGAGCCATTGAGGTTCATAATGGAAAAAATACCCCAGGAAATCCTATCCAGACAAAAATGAAAAGATTAAAAACATCCGATATTTCAAAAACTTCAAAATCTGCTCTGTTTATTTCCCAGAGAGATTTTTGTTGAAAAATTTTTGTCGAGATTTACAAAAACGCAACAAAAAAAGGATGAAGCACAAGTATTAGTCAGGGCTGAGTTTTTGCGACTTTACTTCAATACGCAGGCCTTCCCTGAATCAGGGATGAGTTTTTTCGCTTCGAAAATGTCACATTCTTTGCATGTTTTTACTCCTAGAGGGGTCATTTACAGAAACAAATTTTTTCAAGTGGGTGGCCCCCCCCTTATTGTGTAGTAGCTCCTAGTATCGAGGGTGTAAATCTAAAGTTCCCGAGATCGTTTCAACAAACAGATACACATTACACGTTGAATGTAGTAAGAATAACCTCACCAGCATGCTTATACATGTTAACAAGCGAAATTCTACACCCTCACTTTTGCATTCAAGTACGTCAAGCCTCGAGTAAACTAAGACTCTCCTTATATTCATATCTTATTTATTATTGATTTTTGAGACATGTTAAATATTATAGCTATCAAAAATGACACAAAATGAAGTTTATAATTTAGAAAACAAAAAACTCTATTTTATAGAAAAATTTTAAGATTTGGGTTGTTTCGACTTGAGCCTAAGCCTAGGCTTAAGCCTATACCTAAACCTAGACTTAAGCCTAAACCTAAGCCTAGACCTAAGCTTAAGCCTACGCCTAAACCTAAGCCTAGACCTTGTCCCCGACTTCGGGATTATAGTCAAAAATGGCTTCCAAAGAAACAGGAGAAAATTTCGAAACGGTTTTTTTGAATTTGCCTGAATATTGACACGAAAACCCTGAATTTTACTTTGTTTTACCCATCGTAGGGGTATCTTCCCGTGGTCAAAATCAAAAAATTTATTCAGATTCGGGTTTCCCATGCCGTAAAACCCTCGAGTACAAAAACTCACCCGATTTAGAGAACTTTTTGAAATTTCGAAATTTTTACTTCTTGTGGTAAAAAATTCGAAATTTTAAATATATTTTGTGTCTTGAAGGGATTGATGCCTTTTTTTAAATTCCTGATTCAATGAAAGCTGTTTATTGAAACGATTTAGTAAATCATTATCAAATTCAAAATGCTGACATTTTGAGAAAAAATACATTGAAACAAAAACATGAATCAGGGTTTTCGCTTCAATAACCAAAAACATTGTTCAAATTCTAAATATGCATAGATGGACAAAATTGATAGGTGTCATTTACACTAATCACATTTACGAGCGCAATTATGCTTTTTTCGATTTGTATATTTTGATAAAAAAATTTTGGCAAAATATATAGAACAAATTTTTTATAACCCACCAAGACGAATAAAATGACACTAAAATGATTGAATTTGAACAATGTTTTTGGTTATTGAAACGAAAACCCTGATTCATGTTTTCGTTTCACTAACCCAAAATATTGTTTAAATTCAATAGTTTTGGTGTCATTTTATTCGTCTCATCGAGTTATAACAAATTTGTTCTAGGTATTTTGTCAAAATATAAAAATCGAAAAAAAGCATAATTGAGCTCGTAAATGTGATTAGTGTTCATGACACATATCATTGTCCATCTATACAAATTTAGTTTTGCTATAAAAATGAATATTAAAAAAGAAAAACAAATTTGTTTTAGGCTAATCGAAGCTTGAATCTAGGCAAAAAAATTGACACAGATGCATTTAGAATGCATGCACGTCATAGCGAAAGAAATATGTATTAACCTAAGGGGCAATTGTTAAAGTGCGTGAAGGACGAAAATCTTTCTCCGTCTACTCCTCTTTTGACAACGATAGAGCCATTCTCGGGGGCCAGCCCCAGGATTATCCGGAGGTGCGCATTTGGACGCGCCGGGAACACCATCGATCTTACTTGCCATCGCCGTGTAGCCATCGTCCTGAAACGAAGAAGAGGTAAGCCAACGGCTAGATTCGTATTCCTTCTTTGAGCTGAAACAAGCTGCGAGAAGACCGAAGAAGCAAAGATAAGGAGAAGAAGGAAGAAGAAAAACCTTTGCTTTCGGACAAGTTTGTCGACGAGCGGCGACGTTTAATGAAAGACGGCGCTGAACGTAAAAAAAGGATTGCCAAAATTTTCACGAGGCGCACAAATCCAATAACATGCTTAGGAGAAGCCACACAACGAATTTAAACGCTCCTGAAGGACATACACTCTCTAAAAATGAAAAATGGCTTCGATGACAAACGGCAAAAAATAATACTCTTGCGTGAACACACAATGACATTGACCGAGGAAGGAGAAATATGTTATGCTGTTTAAATGTCTTTGTTGAAAAAAATTTGCGTGATAAATTTAGTTATTCCGCTTTATTGAGTGTGAGTCCATTTGGATTGAAGATTTTTACAAAGTGTATTAAAATATAAAACGGGAATTTGGGCGATGTTTTCATGTTTTTCCAACGTTTCTCTGACCCTGAATCAGGGAAACTGGAGTGAGTATTGAAGCGAAAATCGAAAATTTTTAGATTTTCTGCTTGAAAATGACTTTCTACCTTCAGAAAATCGAAAATTTTTCGATTTTCGCTTCAATACACATACTCGATTCCCTGATTCAGGATCAGGGAAAAAAAATTTCGAATTGAAAAAACATGAACAAATCTCCAACATTCTGGTTTTTTATACCCTGTAACGCATTAGTAGAAAAAAAGATTATGACAGTAACAATGAAAGAGTCCTGGGGGCCGATTTTTTTCGAAAATGACACATCAAATTCTACACAAGTTTAAAAGCGCGAGAGTGAACTTTAGGGACCGTCAATCGATTTCAGAACTCGATCAATTCTTAAGCAAATCACTCCAAAACTGGTTTAAAAAAATTCTAGGATATTAAAAACCTACTAGTGAAAAAAATCGCATCAAAAAAGCTTTTTTCCTTCAAAAATTTGCCTTAGGAAAGAAGACTCGGAAAATAGAGAAAATACGGTACATGGTTTCACAGATTGAGCCAAAAAACCGTACTTTTGCGTTTTTTTGGTGAAAAATTTTCAAAATTTTTTTAAAAATCCCCTATAAGGGGCGATTTTTGAAATTTTTTCGCCAAAAAACGCAAAAGTACGGTTTTTTTGGCACTATAACTTTCGCCATGTTTCATGTTCGCCACGACAACTTTCGCCACGTTGCCAAAAAACTATAACTTTCGTCACGTTCGTGCCAATATACATATTTATTGCAAATCAGGCAACTCAATAATTTGAAATTAAATGTTTATTGACACGAAAGTGGCGAAAGTTAGCGTGGCGAGATTCGTGGCGAAAGTTATAGTGCCGATTTTTTTGGCTCACACCCTGTATAAAAGAAAATAGCCATTTTCGCGTGTCCGACGAAAAAATGTCTCCAAAACATTTAAAATCGTGTAACCTTTGTAAGTTTCGGATGTCGTACCTATTTCAAAATCTTTTTTTCCTTAATGATTTTTACGTCACGAAGAGAAAATATATAGTTTCGCGCTGTTAATCAAGATTCACACGAAAAAGCCTCTTTCATTTTCAAGAATGGCTTTTAGCCTTTTTAGCAAAGCAATAAACCAAGGAAAGACAAGGGAAAATGCCATCGGAGGAAGCTAATAATGAGAGTAACGAAAAGACGTCCAACCATGACAGTTTGCTTGATGCTTCATGGAAATCCTCATTAAAGGCATGTCTTGAAAGAAAAATGGATTTCATTGGAGAATTCTTTACTATTTAGAGGAATTTTATTTTTGGAAAATTCATAGACGATGCATAGGCATTTTTAGCTTAAAAAAGTGATTTTCAACAAAAAATTTTAAAAGTCGATTTACAAATTCGATTTTTCACAACAAAAAAAATCAATTTTTGGGACAAAAATTCGATTTTTCAGGCAAAATTAGATTTTTCACAAAAAATTCAATGAGGAAATCCATAGATGACAAAATGAAAAGTGAAAACTGCAAAGTGAAAAGTTGCACTAAAAAACTTAAAGGTGGACAATTTGCACTTTTTTCGGTGAAAAAATTCAATTTAAAAAAATTTTTTGCCGGAGCTGGGAGTCAAACATACATTACCAAGGGAGGGGGACTGTCCCCCCTCATGTAGCTAGCATCGAGCCAAAAATTAAGATTCATATAGCCTCGGAGTTCCAAGTCTCAAAGCTATATAGCCGAGCCAAAAAATTAGATGGCGACCTTTTTTTTTGGTCGACAACACATAGCCCTGAGGTGCTTGTCCCCCCTCCTTGTTCATGTATGGAGTCAAATCTGACTCCATTGTGATGCAACAGCCGACATCCCCCTTATGTCTTGGGGGCCGGCCAAAAAATGTATAAGTGTACTACTCCCTTATGATTTTTAATTTTTGTGTTATGAATATGTTTTTGATTTGGGTGTCTGAAGCTTCGTTGCGGAGAAAAATGAAAAAATTTGATAAATGCAAAAAAATTTACGCACAAGTGAATCGAACTAGACGTCTTTCGACTGTCAGACGAGTCACTTGCCACTCGACCATACTTGCTATTATTTTGAGATGTTCAAATTTAATCAAGTTATAATTGTATAAAGTTTTCGCGCCAATATCCCCGCAACGAAGCTTCAGACACCCAAACCAAAAACATATTTATAAAAAGTAAAGTATGCCCAACAACTTCCTGCCAAAATTATAAAAAAATCAATTTTACATGTCTAAAACGTTCCTTGTTAACCTCCCATAGGAAGCTAGCGCCGCCACTGGCACTATGAACACCAACTTTTTTTGTTGTTCAACGGGAAACGCAGTACTTCTCCTCCAGTTTTACGAGAATCTGCATGTTCTTTGAGATTCTACCGTTTTTCGACCCGCCGCGCGTCAATTCGCGAAATTGAGCTCGATGGAAATTTTTACTTTTTGAGATATAGGAAATTATTGATTTTTTTCGTTATAGGGCATAGGGGAAAATTTTTCATCGGTCAATTCTTTCGGGAATCGATTCCTCGATTAGAAAAACCCTTATGCGAGATAGAAATTGCCGAATTCGCTAAAATAAACGAGTTAGAGCCATTTTTCAATTTTTGGATTTGGGGTCAAAAATTTTAAGAATGAACAAAATAATAAATAAAATGAACATTCTCACAATTGTCAGATGCCCGATTTATTCTGCCGCACCCTGTAGGAAGCATTGAATTTTTTGGGCAAAAACATAAGGAGGGGAACCATTAGGAAAAAATGTTGTTTTTTGATTTCGGGAGAGGACATGGCCCTTTTTGGCCCAGTAGTGTTTTTGAGTTTTTCTGTAAACGCATAGTCTAGTCTAGGCAAACTTATTTTAAGGCAAACTTGAACCCCCTAAAAGTACCCAAAAATGGAAAAATTTTGCGTTTTTCGGTCATAACTCGTCGAGACAAATCGAAAAAAGTCGGCTTTGTTGAAATCCGAGAGGTGTACGTATTCTTGATTTATGCTAAAAAATTTTTAGGAAAACGGAAAAATTCGTTTTCCTCGAAAATATGGCGAATTTTTGAAAATTTCTTTAAGAACTTCCTTCCCCAAATCAAAACTTCAATCCAAATTTTTGATCCTAGTTACGACGCTGCTTTTCCCTCACAAGCGCTTCGCGCTACTTCCTGTTAAAATTTTTAACGCTCTTGTGCACGAGTACTTGGAAGAGTAATTCGAGATGTTCAATTCTCATTATGCTAAATTGCTCAAGATAATTGAGACGCTTACAAGGGACCTTTCAGAACTGCGAACTCTGAATTTTTTTCAAACATAGCTAGAAAAAAAGAGAAAAATACGGAGATTCCGAAAATAATAAGCATTCCATCCTATAGGTATGAAAATTTTTCGCAAATTGCATTACAAAATTGCAAAAAAATAATAATGTGGCAAAAATAAAAAGTAGGAACTGGGTATTGAACCCAAGACCTACGGAGTAAAAGTCAAGAGCGTTACCAAAAATTGTGTTTTTTTCAATTTTTGCATTTTCTAATTTTTTTTATTTAAATTTATAAATTTTTATATAGTTATTGCAAAATTTTTTTAAAAATTTTTAGAAGCAAAATTTTTTGATTAAAAATAACAAAAAAAACTTTTCCTTTATAAAAAATTTTAATCCTATTTACAACATGTACCTAGTAGTTTAGTGGTAACGCTCTTGACTTTTAATCCGTAGGTCTTGGGTTCGATACCCAGTTCCTACTTTTTATTTTTGCCACGTTATTATTTTTTTGCAATTTTGTAATGCAATTTGCGAAAAATTTTCATACCTATAGGAGGAAATGCTTATTATTTTCGGAATCTCCGTATTTTTCTCTTTTTTTCTAGCTATGTTTGAAAAAAATTCAGAGTTTGCAGTTCTGAAAGGTCCCTTGTTAGCTTTATCTAGAGTCTCGAATCTCATTTTCTATTATATTTAACATACAGCCCAAAACATACCTCAAAAGACTGCAATTTCTCTAGCAACAGAATTGTAAAGATCGTATTTTCCCAACACTAACTTGCCGACTCGAGTACCTTCAGGGAGACGAGGTACAAGCTTACCACCTATAATAATAAAGATTTCTTTGTCCACCATAAGCATGGTAATATAAGACAAAACAGGGTAATTTAAAGTACAATAAGAGACATGAGATTATTAAAATAACACAAAAATATCACAATTCTAGATTCTCAATTCGGGTCTTCCAACGATTTAGGTATTGGTTAGGAGGTTGTAGACAACATGACCTTTTATGGCATTCTTGAATCGGATGGGGTCGGCTATCATGGAATGTCATCTAGCAGGTTGTTCCAGGTCTTCTTTGCGATATTGAGGGAGCTGCTTGTAATGACTTCTAGTGTGGATGCTGGTATGATGGGCTTCAATTCATGACCGGTTCTTCTTGTACGCCTTCGGTTATGGTCTTTGCACAGCTTGATCGAGTAGTTTCCGGTGGCCCAGGATGGCTTTGTGCATGCCAGTGCACGTTTCTCCATTGCAACTTGGTTGACGGGTTTCCATTGTAGTTTCTCGAGCAGTGCCAGGTACAAGGAAGTGAAGTCGTTGGTATAGAGCTTGGCAGCGAGCTTCTGGACTCTTTCGATGGTGTTTTGAAGGACGACTTGGGAAGGATACACGAAAAACGTAGATCGAACTTTTCAAAAACTCATAAAAGTCTCATATATTTAGAGACTTTCATCAACAAAAAAAACAATTCGTAAAATTGCTTGTCGCAAAAAGTGATTCTCATTTCTGCGAACAAGACTCGTTTTAATGTCAATTATATAGTATCATTTGGTAGTCATTTCGCAATCTCAAAGGAAAAACTTTTTCTATGAATTTTTAAATTTGGCCGTGTCGCTCATTCAAAAATACAGGGTGGCCCAAAAAAAGTGGCTTTTTTTACATTTTGGGACCCGGAAATTTATTCTAAAAATGGCTCTAATAGGGCTAATTTTTTGAGGGGAATCGATTGCGCGCATTCCGAAACCCTGAAAATGCTTCCCTGACCCTGATTCAGGGAAAAATTGCATTTTCGAAGCGAAAATTGTCTTTTCAAGTGAAAAATTAAAGTGAAGAAATAACAACAAAACAAACGAAAAACGGTGTCTGAAGTTTAAAATTGTAATTTTCTGCATTAGAGAATCGTTTTTATGCTTCGAAAACATGTGCAATCGATTCTTCGCATAAAATTACCCCTAGAATAGCGATTTCCATATAAACATGCGAAAAAAGACAATTTTCGCTTCGAAAATGCAATTTTTCCCTGAATCAGGGTCAGGGAAGCATTTTCACGGTTCGGGAATGCGCGCAATCGATTCTCCGCATAAAATTACCCCTACAAGGGCCATTTTTAGAAGTAATAAATTTCCGGGTCTCAAAATGTCAAAAAAAGCCACTTTTTTTGGCAATAGGACGAAATGCACCGCACGGTTTTTTTAGGACTGAGCGCACATTTTTGAAATTTCGAATAATACAACGAAAAAAATTTTATTTTATGATATTCGGAAAGTTCATGAAAAATGGAGCATCTTTCGCTTTGATAGTAAATTCTGATTCGTTATAGTTTTCGAGATAATTTCATTCCAAAAAATGTGCGCTCAGTCCTAAAAAAACACTTTGTGCGGTGCATTCCGTCCTATTGCCCTTTTTTTGGGCCACCCTGTATAATGTTTTTTGCACATTTTAAAAAAAGCATCAAATTTTAAACATTTTGTTATCGTTACCTAAAACTAGGTAACGATCAAAATTCGTGGTTTTTGTTGATTTTCTATTTTTCCACGAAGCATTTTGTNTATAGTTTTCGAGATAATTTCATTCCAAAAAATGTGCGCTCAGTCCTAAAAAAACACTTTGTGCGGTGCATTCCGTCCTATTGCCCTTTTTTTGGGCCACCCTGTATAATGTTTTTTGCACATTTTAAAAAAAGCATCAAATTTTAAACATTTTGTTATCGTTACCTAAAACTAGGTAACGATCAAAATTCGTGGTTTTTGTTGATTTTCTATTTTTCCACGAAGCATTTTGTACAACTATCAAAACAAAAAATGATACTACAACTACAATGCATGTTTTAAAATAATTATTTTGTGTTAGATCGAACTTTCCAAGATCTCATGAAAGTCTCTGCATATATGTTAAAAATGCCGCTGAAAATATTTCTAACATGCTCATTTTCGAAAATTGTCTTATAAATATTCTAGATGCCTCGTTCAGTAAAACATGGTGGCAAAAAGCAATTTCACTACAGACACAGAAACTCCGTAAACAAAAACAAAAATCGCAGTTTGAAAAAGAAGATTTCGAAACCCGAGGTAAGAACGTTAGGATAGCCAGGACACTTTGCGAATTTCCAATTGTATAACCTTTTTTTAGGGCACACTTCCAAAATCGGTGCAAGAACAAGTTGAAGCGGTTGCAAAACAAGGGGGTTCCAAGTCTAGCAAGAAAGAATTGAAGCACAAACTGCTCCAACAAGACAAAGATTTCTGCACTTACATGATCAATAAATATGGTGAAGATTATGAGGTAATATTTTTTTCAGGGTGTCTCCAAAAATTTTTTCAAATTTTGAAACTTATACACTTCGGCCCCCCCCCCTCCAAAAAAATTGGGGGGGGGGAGGCCGAAGTTCTTTTTTTTTCAGGGTGTCTCCAAAATTTTTTTTCAATTTTTAAAAAGATTTGTCACACTTTGAAATCGAAATCTTTAGGCCATGGCTCGAGATTCAAAGAACATTTCCCAAAGTACACCAAAGCAACTTGAACGAAAGATCAATGTTTTCAAACGAAGCGAATCAAGAGATGAGAAAATGGAAACCTAATTTTGGATATCAAAAATCTGTTCTTGTTTTTTAACTGTTATTAAATTTTATTGTTATGAAGTCAAATTTTTTGTTGGAACATTCAAGTATCAGGTGCGGACAAAAGTCTTTGCCGTTTTTGAATTTTTTTGATATCTCGATAGCAGTGACCGTTTTCGATGCGGTTTTTCAGTACTAGAGAAGGTCCCATGAGGAAGTTTTGGAGCTACTACGCCTAGGGTGTGGGCGCACTTAACAGGAATAAAAATACCGAAGTAAAAACGTCACAATTTTTTTTGAAAATACACTATATATACACGGCTGAAGGAATGACCAGCCGAGAAGACCAGTCTCAAGAAATGGAGCCGATGGAAGAAGATGAACCCCCCGATTTTCGTATGCCGCAGTAGAAGCCGAGAAGATTACTGTGATATTGTATAGGCTTGGAATTGTGTATTGTAATAATCCTGTTCGTTTGTGTTTATAATTCAAAGTTCAATAAAAATAATTAAAAGTTTCTTCATAAAATTAAAGTTTACAATTTCAAAAAAAACATATTGGTCATCTTTCTTTCTCAATCGATTGTGGACTCGGCAAACATAACTACTGTATCACCCCGGTTGAAGCGGTGCGCCGATAGGCGCTCGGTCTCGACACTATAGTGTATTTTCAAAAAAATTTTTGACGTTTTTACTTCGGTATTTGTATTCCTGTTAAGTATGCCCTCCCAGGCGTAGTAGATCCAAAATTTTCGCCAAAAAATGACCAAATGGCGTTTTTTGGAACACCTTGTAATGCAATCATACAGACACAAATAAGCTCTTTAAAATAACTTTATATAAAAAATAGCTATTATTACACAGAGTTTAAAACATTGAACACTAAAGTTATCGATTCCTGTACTTTCTTAACCACGACGTTTAGTGCCCTCATATGGCCAAATAAGCTTGCCGTTGACAAGAGACACCGAATTCCAAACAAATATAACGAGACATACGGCAGTCAAAGCATGAACGATTGGTCGGAAATGTCGGAGCTGTGGTGCTACAATTTCTGGCTGTTTCGCGCCTTTAATTGCTCCCTAAAATCCAAATATGAACGAAAAATTTGATGGAAAAAAGGCTGCGCGTTAAATGCTTCGGTTAGTAATTCGAGATGCTTAGTCTCAATTTGAATATAATAGATGCTTACAGGGTGAGCCGTACTTTTGCGTTTTTTGGTGAAAATTTTGTATCAAAAATTACCTATATTTTCATGCGAGAAATCGATTGCTCGCATGAAAATATCCCTTATAGGTGATTTTTGAAAAATTTTCACCAAAAAATGCAAAAGTACGGTTTTTTTGGCTCACCCTGTAATTCTTTATTAAACGTCTCGAGAATCGCGTTTAACACACAGCCCAAAACATACCCCAAAACTCTGTGCAAGTTTTCTAGCAGCAGGATTGTAGAGACCGTATTTTCCCATCACTAAATCGCCGACTCGAGTACCTTCAGGGAGACGAGGTACAAGCTTACCACCTGCCTAAAATAACCCAAGGTTCGAAGGAATTGGGGACATTTTTGTCCATTGGAGTGGACAGACAGTTTCGAAAAAATGTTTGGGATTTGTTGTTAAAAAGTTGATTTCTGCTACTAAAACAACGTTTTTTTTATCATTTTGGTGGTTTTTTTTGGCGTGTCCATCGAAGTGGACAACTTGTCCAGTCAGTTAAATAAGTTGTCCACTTCGGTGGACACGCCAAAAAAACCACCAAAATGATAAAAAAAAACGTTGTTTTAGTAACAGAAATCAACTTTTTAACAAATCTCAAACATTTTTCGAAACTGTCTATCCATTCCAATGGACAAAAATGTCCAATTCCTCCGAACTTTGAAATAAGTTTAAACTATAGTAAATATCAGCGAGAACAAGTATGAGAGCTAACCAGTTTTCTATCCACCGAAATTTTGATTTTTTCAGGGTGTATAAAAAAACATAATTTGGGCAATTTTTTCATGTTTTTTTCGATCCGAATTTTTTTTCAAAAATCCTAAAATGACCCAGGTAATTTATGCAGGAAATCATTGAGCGCAATCCCCGAAGTTTGAAAATGCTTCTTCCCAGATCCTGATTCAGTATAAAAGTGTATAAATTTGTATTTTTCGTTTATATTCACACTTATTTTCCTGAATCAAGATCTGGAAAGCATTTTCAAGCTTCGGGAATCGCGCAATCGATTTCCCATATAAAATTACCAGGTCATTTGTAGTGAGATATCTAATCGATACTAATTCCATTTCGACTTACACCGAGCTGCCATTCTCCCGGATTTAACGGATCCCATTGTTCCAAAGGCGGTGGATTTAGTCCAACTTTTGGTACAGCACTTGCATTACGAATTGATTGAGCAATTGGCCGATAAAATGCACGTTGAAGCAACATGGCAAAATTTCCTAAAATCGAAGATTCTTTTCATGAATAAAAAAACTTAAAAAAACACGTCCACGTTCGTTTTTAAAATGCCCGTTTCTGAACTTATTTTGCTCATAAAAAATTATAGAAATTTTGTCTCTAGTGCAGTTTACGCGTCCAATCAAAATAAGGTACTTATGCACTGTTGGGGGAGGGGAATTCTGCATAAATTTATGCAGAATTTCCCCCCCCCCCTCACCGATAGTGCATAAATAGCAAATTTTAATTGGATGTGTAAACTTTTGATTGGACGCGTAAACTCCGGTTGGACGCGCAAACTGCACTAGAGCCATTTTGTTTATGACATGCGTCAAAATAAAACAAGTTCGTAAGGCGTTGAATTTTGATATGCTCGTAAGCGTTTCCATTTTTTATCCTTTCTACGAAATTTCCCACCGTTTTTCGTCTAGTTTTTCAAGTATTTAAGCCTTCAAAAAGTGAATGTAAAAAAGCCATAACAAAAAATTGAAAACTTGTTTAGTTTTTCATAAGTTTTTAAAAGAATTTTATACTTTATCACTCGTTAAACAAAATCCTAGCACAAAATGAAAATCTTTAATTTTTTTAAGCGAAGACAAACAATAATAAAAAATCATGCTTCAACAACACACTGATAACTGCTTACAAGAAAGTCAAAATTTAGCGGGAAATTTAAATGTAAAACGCAGTTTAAGACATAGTTTCTGTGAGAATCACTGGTAGGATGGCACCATGGGTCGCGGATTTTTTTCATAACCACTAAAATTGATAGAATATGGATTCCTGATAAAAGAATCGAGAAAAAATTTTTGAAACACCATCCCTTTAGAGCTGAGGGAATCAAAAAATCGACTTTTTAGGATCGATTCGGATAAAACCGACGCCAATCGATTCTTCGCATCCATGTTTGTTGTAGAAATGCAAGAATCGACGGTCGGCGCCCTCAGGAACCCATATTTTGCCTAGAAAAACTGATTTTTTAACCCTATTTTTTACATTAATTCCACTATAACTCTAAAATTTTCTACTATGTGTGAAAATTTTGAGTTAGAAATTAAGATTAAGGCATGGCCTAATTTTATAAATCAATTTTATGGAATTTGGGAGAGGACGCCTTATAGTATGAAGGTGGACAACCCCCATTTTGGGAAAAAATTTTCAAATTTTCCAAGTGGTACAGATCAGCTAAAATAAACTTTTGGTCCAAAATCAAAAATATTTTCGATGTATCTTTCTATACGACACACTTTTAGCGTTGTTTCGACAAAATTTGAAACACTTCGTTTTTGACCCCTGAGGGACCCCACTCTAGACCATCGTCGATTCTTGCAAACATGGATGCGAGGAATCGATTGACGTCGGTTTTTATCCGAATCCGAGTCGATCCTGAAAAGTCGATTTTTTGACTCTACAGGGATGGTGTTTCAAAAATTTTTTTCTCGATCCCGATCAGGGACCCAAATTCTATCGATCAATCAATAAAATTTATTTAAGCACATGTATACACCCAAATCAAGCTCAAACATACAGGTCAAGATAATAGAAAGGTAAAAATAATAAACGAAAACATGACATCATAAAAGTCCTAGGTGAGATTTCCATCATACAAGTTCTAATCTTCTTATGGTATTTCGGCTGTCCATAGTCTGATAAATCTTGTCGTCTGATAGCGTGGTCTTAAGAAGAGAGGAATGACCAAGTTTCACGTCTGACGGTAGCGAGTTCCAAATCTTCCTGATCGTGTCGATATTAGTGGTAACGAAAAAAATCCGCGATCCATGATGCCAGTGTATATTGTTCAATCTTCGATTCTTACGAGACAGTTTTAATATAAAACAACTAGCAACAAATAAAAGTAAATATGGGTATCGAATAAAACGATAAAAAAACAGCATATAGACGAAAAGAACTTTATTTATATACATTTTTATTTAACTATTCAATACCAGCCCTATCGATATAATGGTAGGCAATAAAGTTCCCCAAACGCTTCTTCCTGTCATAATGGAATGATCGCATACAATTGAAGCACATATATGCTGGAGTTATAGGCATTCTATCACTTTCCATTACAATAAACCTTAAAATGAAGTATATATAACAAAATTTTAGTAAAAATGAGTGCGACAATTCACTAATAAACACAACAAAAACTTACACTGGTGCTGTTACATTGCAAGCACAACATAAAATCTGATGTTCCATTCCAAAAACTTTAATCGGATACTCAGTAAGTCGTTGCTCATCACTAGAATGCAGAAGACGGAGGTCCGTAAAAATCACCAAGTGCTCACATGAGCCCTGATGCTGATATACATATGGCTGACCAAGGCGCAAATTCATATCAATTACTTTAACAGATGATATGTCTTTGACTTGACATTTGTTAAATTGTTCCGGTTTTCGTTCCATGAATCTTCTAATCGGCCTAAAATTGCAACGTTAGATAAAGAAAGAAAGAAAAACTTACTCCGTGATATCTATGGTACCCTCTTGGCTTTGATTGGTGTAAAATGTGTCATGAATGAAAATAAACTTGGACGGAAAACGATGCTAAAATTTCAGCGCTTGTACTAATTTTGCATTAAATCAAATTTACCATATAATATGCTTTTGGATTGGATGCATCTTCGGTATCTTCCAAATTGCACCAAAAATCGGAAGCGCAAAAGATTTTCTCAACGAGTTTATGCAATGGCATATCTCCGCGCACAACCATTCGGGATTCTACTTTGATCTAAAAGGATCCTATTAGTGATAAGAAGCATCGGCACTAGGGAAGAACTTCATTTCACTTTTTTCGGAATCTAACTTCACGAATCTAATTTCCGGTTTTTGTCTTCTATTGTATTTTTCCAAATGCTACATTTCGCCTTCTTTCTATTTTTATGCGGCCTCGCACAATCTTCATGCAGAGCACCTAAGTTCTTTTTGACATAAATTGATTTCTGACATAGATTGACGAATCATGGTGATTTCCGAATGAAGTGATTCTGCGTAGCGCAAAAGAAAAATCGAAAAGTAAAATTAGATTCGTGAAGTTAGATACGGAAGTAAAAAAAATGAAGTTAGATTTGTGAATCTAACTTCCGTGAAGTTTTAGTTCGTTCCTAGTGCCGAAACATCGATGTAGAAAACCTACTTTTCCACTCTGTATCTCATTGCGTTCTGTGGCTCTGTTGCATGGTGTCAGCAAATGAACAGTCATTATAATATCCTTCGCAGAACGAACTCCTTCATCTACAAAACTTCGTTTTAACTCCTAAAAATAGCTAAATTAAAATTTTCGAGGTTAGAAGCAACACACCGAGTCTCGAAATCTATGATATTTTCCACGTTGAAGATACTGTGCCTTGTAAGCCTTAACTTGGAGTCTTTGGCGAAAATTATTGATGACTTTGTGTGTTGAAAGCTTGCTATCTGCCGGCGGATAAGTCAATTCAAAGTCACCAATTGGAAATTTGTATACGCTCGCCGTAAGAGCATCACTAAAAATGAAAATTATCAATTTTAAAATACAATATGTAGATAAGGTTTGGAGAATAACAGACTACATAGCTCAAAAAGGAATAAATGAAAACATGAGCCTTTTTCATAATTTTCAAACCATCCCTTATCATATGACAGTGGCGTAGACAGACCTACCTGGACGGTGGGGCCAAAATTTAGTCAAAAATAGGTCATATTTGATATTTTTTAATTTTATCAAATTTATAAGGGATACACTTATGATTTTTTCGTGGGGTACTAGTTCGAAACAGAGAACGCACTTTTAGAAACAAAATTTTCTTGAAAAATGACCATTTTAGGGATAATTTTATGTGCTGAATTCAAAAATCACACTTCCGAAAGCTGAAATGCTCCTTGAGACAAATCAAGTTCACATGTTTCGCAGGGATGTAGTTTTCCGCCAATACGAAAATGCTTCTGTGCTCTTTTTTTAGAGCACAGGGAGCATTTTCAGCCTTCGGGAGTGCTATTTTTGAATTCAGCGCATAAAAATACCCCTAAAATGGTCATCTTCAAAAGGTGCTTCCTCTGTTCCAAACTAGTACGAAATAAACACATACTCAACAACTTCAATAGCTTCTTTACCAAGATTAACATCATGCCCACGGCGATCTAAGAAATCCAAAAATCTATCTCTTGCACCTTTTTGGTTTTGATTTTCTGTTTCATCGGTTTCGTTAGCATTAGACATGTTAGCAGGATCTGTCTGAAGAGAAGTGCCTTGAAAGAATGAATGCATTTGATCCTCCATTGAGCTAGCTTCTTCCAAAAACAATTTCAAATTTATCGGCGGTGAAACATAAGTTTTCTCATCACATTTTAGCACTTTATCCATTGACATAATTTTACTATTAAATTCTAAAAAAGATTAACAAAAATCACGTCGGTTCCAAAATGAGAAATAGTTCGATGTTGATAATTTAATTTTCGACAGCATTAGTTGGCTTATTCTTTCGACGTTCATAAATTTGACACGAAACGACTTTGACACGATAAATTTGACACAATAAAGTTGACACGAAACGATCAATTCTATTCTTTTTTTGAAAAAATTAGGAATTGTTCCACGACGAATTAGGGGTACTAGAGCTTTTGGCAACGCCACTTTTTTTTAAACTTTTGGCGTTGCCAAAAGCTCTAGTACCGAATTAGGTCATATGAACAAAATAGAAGTCGTATCTCGTGTTCTCAATTTTACTCATGTCAACTTTATCGTGTCAACCTTTCGTCAACTTTATGAACGTCCGTTTGTATACATATTCTGCAGGTTATTCTCGACATTTTTGTAAAAAGATTTCGATAAAAAAAACACACACCTAACGCTGTACAAAATTGTACAAGGGGGGGGGGGCAAAAAGTCTTCGTCAAGGGGGCTTTTTGACAATGTCTTGACATTGTCAAAAACGCTGAAAAGGTGTTTTCTCATCCAGAATTGTCGAGAAAACACGTTTTTGAAATGTCAAGACTTTTGCCCCTTAGGCGAGGACTTCCTCCCTTGTACTTTACAGATAGTGTGAGACCGCCAAGTAAAATTTTTTGCAATGAATGTCCAAAATGAGTGTAGAAAAAACTTTGAGATCATTGGTAAGATTTTGAGTAAAAAATCTAGAAAAATGAAAAAAATGAGTAAATTCGATTTCATAAAAGTTGTGACATAGAATTTACCATTTTTACTCAAAATTTTGCCAACGATCTCAATTCAAGTTGTTTCTACACACATTTTGGACACTTTTAGCAAAAAAAATTTTAAAAAAAACAGAAAAAATTTCATATAGCGGTCTCTATTTATATAGCTGTAAATATTTTGAAAAATTCGAATATCAAAGCAAAATTTTGAGTTTTGTAATTCAATTTGAATTTTTGCCAAAAGCACGTCGTAATTACGAGCTGTAGAACTGTGAACTTTTGTGATAAAAACACGTTTACGGTTGGAACTTTTGGTGGCTATTCGACAGCTCATAAGTTGACAACTCATAAATTGACAACTCATAAGCTGACAACTCACAACTAATCTAGTTCAATGAATTTTCAAATGTTTCAGCCATGGTAGTTATAAAGCACATTTAGGCCCCCACTACAGTCAAACTTTTATATGTAGTCGACTCTCACTTTAAGCCTCCCCCTTCTCAAGTGGAGGGGGTCCAAAGTATGGTCGAGTAGAAAATTGTTTAAGAATGATCTTTCTATGGGTGATTTTGGCTGAAAAATCCAAAAAAAATTTCTTTGACCGTGTTTTGGGCATTTTTTACCTCAAAACCCATGTTTTTTGGGTTTTGAGTCAAAACTTTTGACCCCAAAACATATTTTGAGGTCAAAAAATGCCCAAAACACGGCCAAGGAAATTTTTTTGGGTTTTTTGAGTGTGTTTTTTGGATTTTTCAGCCAAAATTACCCATAGAAAGGTCATTCTTAAAAAATTTTCTACTCGACCATACTTTGGACCCCCTCCTTTAAAGCGAGTTGGAGAAAGGGGGCTTAAAGCGAGTTTTTTACAAACTCATTCGGATTTCTCCGGAAATACAAGGCTAATCCTGATAGTTTCGGTGTCATTAGAAAGCTGGATTTCGTAGCAATCGAATGGCGTGGCGACAGTTGAGGACGAGCACTTGAGGATGAGACATTTGAGGATGGCTATTTGAGGACGGCCATTTGAAAATAGGACATTTGAGGACGGGACATTGAGGGCGGTCATTTGAGGACGGGACGCTTCTTCTAGCGCCTCTTCTAGCGATTGCGCACATCTCGAAGCGTAAAAACGCCATATTGACCATGTTTTCATGCCCTGTCACCCCAAAGATACCTGATAAGTCCAGTTTTATGGATAACGAACGAATCACTATTTTTAAATATTAAAAAATCGCTGGTTCATACACTAATTTGTTGCGACAATTAGTTGGGGGGGGGCTTAAATGTGCTTTAACTACCATGGCTGAAACATGTGAAAGTCCATTGAATTAAATTAATTGTGAGTTGTCAACTTGTAAGCTGTTGACTAGCCCTTTTGGTGGAAATTTTTTATGTTTAAAAAAAGTACCGGGACCGAGCGCCTCCGGCGCTCGCGGAACCTCCAAGAGTAACTCCGACCATAGTCCGGAAAGGACCCACTTCTTTGGGACTCCTGACCCATGGGTCAACGACCCAAAGGGGGGGGGGTCGGGGTCCTTGGATCCCGGACCCATGAGGTTCGAGGGAAAGTATGGGTCGGTGACCCGAACCAGAGGTCGAAGTTGGACCCGGACGGCCTTTCATCCGGGCTTGGGCCCGTTAGGCCTGGCCTGATGATCCGGCCCAACGTGACTGAGCTTGGGCCCGTTTTTATGGCGTTTTTACGCTTCGGGGTGCGCGCAGGGTGTGCCTCTTGGAGTCACACTCCCTCCCGAGCGCTCGTCTCCCGGTACTTACACGTTTAATGTAGTAGGATTACTTGATCAATTTTTTTAGGTAATAAATATGGACGATCTTTCACATTCATCATCGTTTGTGGCCAAAAAAGACCCAACATTGGAGATTCTTAAAATGTTGGGAATAAATTTCGGCTTAAGTGTTGCTGCTGGCTTTCTAGCTTACTATTTGATGAAACAATATATTCCAATTTTTATCCAAAGGAAATTGTACGGCTTTGATCAATGCAAGGTATTTTTGATAACGTTTACAATTTTGCTACGATTTTTCACCAAAATTTATCATTTTTTCCAACGAAAAAGTCCAAAATTTTCCATTTTCATCAAAAATTGTAATTTTTTGAGCATTTTCAGCTTAAAACCAGCTGTTTTTAACAAAAAAATTTGTGCCTGGAACGCAATCGATTTCCCGTATAAAATTGCCCCTATATGAGCATTTTTAGGATTTTTGAAGAAAAAAATTCGGATCGAAAAACCTAAAAAATTTCCCAATCCCGGTTTTTTATACACCCTGGATAATTTGATAACTTGTTGTTTATTTTAGTCTGAAAAATTACCAGTTCCAGAGCCAATGGGTGTAATTGCTGCTGCAGTGTATTTAATTTTTATGTTTTTGTTCATCCCAGTTCTCTTTGTGCAATGGATTCATGAAGAGTAAGTACAAGACTCAACAATTGCTCAAATAGCAACTACAGTGAAACCTCGCTTTAGCGCTCCCCTCTAAAACTCGATTTAGCGCCCCCCCCCTTTAATTTTTGAATTATTACGTATAAAGGTCTCTAACTTGGCGATTTTATTAGCTTTTTTGATAGATTTTTTCATTCATATGGAACCGAGGATTAAAGCAAATTACAAGAGCTTGGAAACGGCGGTGCTTAGGCGGTTCATAATTGTTAGAGAAAGAGTAGATGTTATGGAATCAAATAAAATAGCGCATTTATGCTCATTTTTCATAAAAACCTCGATTTAGCGCCCCGGAAAAGGGCGTTAAATCGATTTTTCACTGTACTATTTTTACAGGATTTCATTTCCATACGTTCGACTTTTATCGCTACTTTCGGCTATTATCAGTATTTGTACAGCGATTCTCTTGGGATTTGCAGATGATGTATTGGATCTTCGCTGGTTAGCTTTTGTTTGAATTTAAAATTTTAACTTAATTTTTTAAGGCGACACAAGGTTCTATCATCCATTTTTACTAAAGCTTGTTCAATATTTTTATTTTAGTTGTTATTTCCAACTCTTTCATCTCTTCCACTCTTAATGATTTATTATATTGCAGGTGGGTTGTCTTCATTTTTATGAAGATAATATATTGTTATAATAGGAAATTCAACAGCGATGCTACTTCCAGTTTTTGTTCGAGAGTTTTTGAGCACGACATATCTCGATTTTGGCTTCTTATTTTACATTTACATGGGAATGTTGGTGATCTTTGCTACAAATGCGATCAATATTATCGCAGGTAATCAAGTGTTAGTGATGTGATGATCTTTAATAAATTTTCTTACCCTTTTATCCTTGTGGGTAGTTAAGAAGAGTACACTGAGTTGCAAAAATATTTTTTACGCTCCAAATTTTCGAGGTTCATCATGTTTTCGTCAGAGTTTTCAGGAATCAAACCCTGTTTTATTTGATAGATCATGGCTGAAAACCACGTTACGGAAAAAAATCGTGTCACTTTTCAAAAAAGTTATAAAAAAACGGTTTTTAGCTGTTGCATAAATATATTTACACTTTGTTTTTGATTGATTCTTCAGTACAAATTTATACTTTTTGACATGTTTGCATATTTTTGTTGAAAATACAATGTATCTTCGTTTAAGACCAAAATCATTGAAATTGGCCTACACCACGAAACCCTATAGGCATTTTAGTGAAAAATTCAATTTTTTTTCATAAAAACGGCCTCAAAAGAGGACAGAAAACTTATCTAAAATCAGCTCAATTTTGTTCGCCACATTGTTTATCCGATAAAGAACATCCAATTATAGTACAATTAGTTGTGTCAATGGCTAACGTTTAAGACCAAAATCATGGAAATTGGTATACACCACGAAAACCTACAAGCATTTTAGTGAAAAATTCGATTTTTTTTGTTGTAAAAATAGCCTCTAAAATGGGCAGAAAACTTATTTTTCTCCAAATTTCTTCCAGAATACGGGGAAAATTTGGAGAAAAATAAGTTTTCTGCCCATTTTAGAGGCCATTTTTACGAAAAAATCGAATTTTTCACTAAAATGCCTATAGGTTTTCGTGGTGTAGACCAATTTCCATGATTTTGGTCTTAAACATTAGCCATTACACAACTAATTGTTTAGGTATCAATGGAGTAGAAGTAGCCCAGGGTCTCGTTATTGGTGCAAGTATAGCCACTTTCAACATCATTCAAGTAAGTGAAACTACTCTTAAAAATTTTTTTCATTGTTATTTTTAGATTTTTCGCCTAGAGCATTCTTTGACTTGGTATCAAGGTTTATCGCTCTGCATAATTGGACCGTTCTTAGCCACTTCAATAGCTTTGTACATTCTCAACCGCTATCCAGCAAAAGTTTTTGTTGGTGATACATATTGTTACTGGGCTGGCATGACATTGGCTGTCGTAGGGATCCTTGGCCGATTTTCTAAGACCTTGATGTTGTTTTTAGTCCCTCAAGTGAGCTAAATTTTGGGTACTATTTTGAAAAACATTTTCGAAACAATTTTTTTTCAAAAATGATATTTTTGAAAAATTGAATGGGGTTCATAAAAAGAAATAGTACCAAATTTTGTTGCATTGTTTATGGAGTTTAGGTATTTAACTTCTTGTATTCTGTTCCACAGCTGTTTCATTTTGTACCTTGTCCGCGACATCGCTTACCGAAATTCGATTCGGAAGGGACAAAGAAGTTAAGCATGAGCTTGGTTCAGTTCAAAGCAACTGATCTCGGTTTGTTGGGTCGTCTCTTCGTATGGCTATTTTCAACATTTGGTATACTGTACAAGCGTGAATTTATGAAGGATGATGAAAGGTTAGTGTTGATGTGTTTATATGTATTTTTGAAAAAATGTCCATTTTCTCACCAAAAATCGTCAAAAATGGCTATTTTTGCCCAAAAATGTGATTTTTGATTTTTTTGACCAAAAAATCCAATTTTTTTTGTTGCAAAATCTAATTACAATACCCCCCCCCCCCATACCTGGAAAAAATTTTTGAAATGCCCTGCTCAAAATTTTTCAAAAAATACCCATTTTTATGACTCAACTACGCATCGCTACTTTAAAAAAAAATGCTGCCTCTTCCTATTCATTTTCAGGAGGGCTACTTGCATTTTTAAAAATTTTTCATTTAGATGGATTGAAGTCAACAACATGACGATTTTGAATCTAATCCTCAAGTTTACGGGTCCGGTATACGAGTACCAACTTACATATTTCTTTGTGATAATACAACTAATTTGTTCGATTGTTGCTTTTATCGTTCGTTTCTATATTGCACGTTTGTTTTATGAAGTTGTTAATTAAATAAAGCTTTATATATTTGAGTAAAATTTTTACTCTTCAAATGATGGAGAGAGCGTTTGGGCGGACGAAATGGTCTTCTACAACTTGTGTTAGATTCCTCGTTAAAAATTATGCTAAAGGGGTCATTTTCTGGAAAAAAATTTTCAAATTTTTTATCACGTCATTGGGGCGGGTCCCCAGACTTGAATAGCTCCAAATTGTTTTATAGTTTAATTAGAAATCATTTTGGCACTAGGACAGAATTTAATTTTACTTAAATTTGGTACGTGCCTAATTTCAGGGGACCTAATTTAAGGAATTTAATTTAAGAACTCTTTTCTGATTTTGAGTTCTAGGGGGTTTTCATGGTCTAAAAACACACTTCCGAGCGATTTGAGCCGCTCTTTGCTCAATCTGACTGAGTTATGATGATTTTTAAATTAGATTCTTAAATAAGATTCTTTTAAAATCCTGAAATTTTAAATTCCGTCCTAGTGCCATCATTTTTGTTTAATTTAGCGCGCATATAGCTGTAATTCATGTTATTTAATTTTCATTAAAAAAACTTTAATAAACACAAAAATTCGTATTCTTGACATCTTCAAACACTTTTTTCAATGAAACGATTTTCTACGCGGGAAATTTTTGAATTCGAAACAAAGAGTTAAACGTATTTTTTGAAAATTTTTATTCAAAATCACGGCGGCGCAATTCCTATGTAAACGGGAGAGGGGAGTAAAAGCGTATCATCTCGGAGATGGTTCAAAATGGAGTTGTAAGTTTGTGTTTTAGGGGTTTTTGGGCGCGTAGAACATGATCCCGGTGTTATTTTTGGGTGTTGAAATTTTCAGTGGTACTTTCCTATTGGGCATATATTATATAAGAGGGGCCCGCCAAAAGTCCACATTTCTGAACTTGCACACGGAAAATAACACCGGGAATCGATTCAACGGTCCCAAAAATTCCATATAACTTCATTTCGAACCATTTTTGTGATAACACGCTTTTACTCCTCCGTGAAATTTTTCTGAACTTCATATTTAGGAAATTAAGTAATGGACATGAAAGCTTCATCAGAAGATTATCGCAATAAGCTCGAAGGGTTATCTTGGAATGATTTGCGCAAGGAAGTGAAATCCGCTGGGATTCCAGCAAAAGGCAATGTAAGTCAGTTTATAAGTGATAATTGTCCAAGAGTAACTGTTTTTTCCTTCTTATATAACCCATTTTTAGAGGGATGTTCTGACTGAAAAATTGGTTATGCATTATTTGGGAACTCCTAACAGCAAATTGGATGCTGATTTTGCAGCAACGTCAACTAACAATAACGCTGAATTAGAATTAATTATGGCTGAACCAGTTAAGTCTCATAAGTCCACCTTCGAACTGAACACAAATGAAATCGCCAATATTCATCAAGTTGAACTGAAGGATGATGTTGTGGACAAAATTGATGAACTTGTTGAACAAGAATTCATGGAAGGAACCGATGGGGACATCGACCAAAAGAACGTTACTTGTAGTTCTTATATTGTTGACAAGGTTAACGCAACTTTCACAATTTCCAAGTGCGAAGATGAAATGAATGATGCCGAGCAGTTGAACATTTCGAGTGAAACTTTTACTATTGAAAAATCGGCAAGTGAACTGGATATGCAACGCTTATCAGAAACAAGAGAGAATTTTGAAGGCATTGAAGAAATGGACCAAGACGATTTGTTGAACAATTCGAATGAGACGTACACCGTTGAAGAAAAAGGTTTGCTCATACTTACAGCTCATTAACTATTGCCCTTTTAGAAAACGATCTCAAAACTTCGGTCTCAGATTGTGATATTAACACCGCTCTATCTTTGGAATCGAAAGCCGAATTATCAGGCGAAAAGAAAGGCCGTTGGTTTGCATCGTCGCCTCAAAAGCGTGGCGACTTGAGTTGGTTGAAATTTTTACTGCTAGCATTAATCTTCGATTTATAGCTGAACATTTTGCAAAAATTCACACCAACTTGTACAATGCGATGCCAACGCTTGAAGCGGAAAGGAACAAGTTGCAACAGCGACACATGGAACATCAAGCTAGCACTTCGGAACGAATTCAAGTAGAGCTATTTTCGTCAACTCTCGATTTAGTGACCTCCTCTAATTCGGTTTTTTATGACCCCTCCAGTCAATACGACCACGCAGGGATACGTTGCAAAATTCTAAATAGATAGACGCAAAGAAATTTCCCGCTAAAAAGACCACGCAGGGATGCGTTGGAAAATAGTCTTTATCATCAAGTGGTCACTTTATAAGATCTTTGAGACTTTCTTTGATACTCATGAATAAACAACTTTTTTCGACTGGCACATAATTATAAACGTTTGAAAAATATTCTATATGCCTATTGAAAACAAAAAGAACCGTTTTTCCGGTGTCCCAACTTTTGGACACACTTTGGACCACCGTGCTGGGGTGTCACTAAATCGGGAGTTGACTATAGTTTGAATTGGAATAATCTTTTTTCAGCGTTTGGCAACACCTAAGCAAGTTCGTAGTTGCACTCGTCTTGCTCGAGCTGATGTTAATCATAATATATTCAATCCTGGGTAGGTTTTTTGTTTCAAGTTGATACTGGTATGTTTTAAGCTCAATCCCACCACCTGACCCAAAGACTTTGAACTTCAATTTCGGCGACGTTCCAGTTGCTGATATTGCAAAGGTGCAAAAACCGCTAATGCCATCACTAAGTGCCGGGCCGTCAAGAATCCCAATTAAGAAGAGCCGATCAAGTGATATGTTGCGGGTCTGTTATATAGGAAGCATGATATCGAAAAAGTTAATCAATTTTAGGTCGACGTCAAAAAGCGTACGATGAATGAAGCGAAGGCCAAATCTCGCCAAATCCAAAAGGTTATCCCGGCTACAATTCCAGAAATGACTCCTCGTCTTGAGATTTTGGCTACACCGCGTCGTTTGGCACCAAATAATGGTACTTTTTTACGGGATGGGCATAAAAAAATCGGATTTTTCGAGCATATTTTTTTCCAGAATAACCTTATGGAATTTTTTATGCATGAAATCGATTGTGTACATTGAAAAGTCATGAAATTGGTTCCTTAATCCTGAAACAGGGTCAGGGAATCATAGTAAACCCCCATATAGAGTTGTTTTGAAAATTTTTTTTCGAAAAATCACAAAAAATTCAGTTTTTTGGCCCACCCTGTATACCGTGTAGCCTTCAATTCGCTGATTACTTTAGGCCGTGTGAGTACTCCATTCAAGCCATATACGGGAAAATTCGAATTTGTTGATACAACGAAGATGACCGATCGCGAATTTGAAGCTTACCAGGCCCGTTCAAAAACTCCGCGCAAGTGAAATTGAATGTTATATGAAAATTTAAGACTATGTTCAGTTATTTGATTTGTTACTATTATTTGATGGATAAGGCTCTAGGATGATTCGAAAATTTTTTTGGCTCTTCACGATTCGAATACTTCGGTTTTTTGGCTCACCATGTTTTAAAAACGTGTCCAATATGCGAATTTCGGTATTATATCTATTGCGAATAATCCATTTCAAATCTTCCTAGAGCCGAAAATTTCCAACCGTTTTTATTGTTCATGTAAAAGCCTGGCTTTTTTGAAAATTTGTTAAACTTTTATTTTTCCAACAAAGACTACTCGAATCTGTAAACATAGTTTGAACGTGCGAGCTATTTTTTAAAATTTCTCTATAATGTTATGCTTTACTATAGCTTACATTTATTTTTTCTAGCTATGCCTAGGGACCGTCATGGTATCAGAAGCAACCGTACATGATTTCATTTAAAAAAGTACATAACCGATTTTTGAGTTTCGTATTTTTTGAAAGGTCATATCGAGTCAAAAATCGAATTTTGGTCGAAAATTGAATTTTTTTTTGTAAAAAATGCCGAAAATTTAATTTTATTTCATTGTATATTCATCTGGACCACCCTGTGTATTTTCGGTATAATTTAATGTAGAAAGCATCTGTTGCATATTCTTGTATACGACAATTTTTCACACGATAAATAATCAACACAATTTCTGTCTAATATTCAATATAATCTTTATTGTAGGGCACTTTATAAAAATATTTTAGTTCTACAGAAAAAGTTTTTAAAAAAACAATTTCAAAAAACCTTTCACTTTTATCAAAAACTAGCAATAAAAAAGGCAATCATTGAACGACCATAAGTCAAACAAAGGAGTCAAATTAAGGCACGGTTAGATTAAGGAGCAATGCACGATTAGAGAAATACCAGAAATGAAAACAAGTCACAAAATAAGTGAAATTGAAGGGAAATATCAAAAAGAAAAATTGATGCATATGATGAATCTTGTACAAGTTGTGAAAATTTTTGCTAGTTAGAAAATTGTCAACAGTCAAATTCAGGGTGTGGCGAAGAATGAAAATAAGAACATTTTTTGAAAAATAAGCAAAAAAAAGAATTTCTTTAAAAAATAAGATTTTTCGCATTTTTTCAAATAAAAAAATAAGATTTTCTACGCTTCGAATTTAAAGTTCACCCTGGTCAAATTGTAAAATTTTCACATAAAAAATAAACGATATGAAGTAAATTAAGAAATGAACAAAATTATAAAGGAATAATAAAAATCTGAGGCAGCCGAAACGAGACCATCTATGGATGCTTTTTACTGTTGGAAACTCGCTAGTTTCGCTTCTGCATATTTTCTTGGAGAAGCTGGAAGAACTGTGGCATGAGTTGGGTCAACATTTCTCGGCTCATTTCTGGCGTTTGTACAGATGATGCGGTGATGTTTGTTGGTATACTAACGCGCATTGTATTGCCGGACCTAAAAATTTGCTTAAAAACTACGATAGAAACACAACACCTACCCGACAGAACCCGATTTGCCTTCATTATTCGAAGAAATATCTGAAAGTCTCGCATCAAGTGGTATAGCTCCTTCGAGCCTTGTATGAACTTGCAAAATCGACTTTGTAACCATGCGCATCAGTTTGTCACGATCACCCGCTGGAATTGCACCATCATTTTCAATCTAAAATTCAAGTATACGAAAAACATTTTTCACAAAAAATTCAATTTTTCGAGCAAAATTCGATTTTTGAGCAAAAATTCAATTTTTCACAAAAAAATACTTACCAGCTGTCTAGCTCCGAGGATTTTATCACACGAAGTTTGTAACAAATTCATACATTCAGTAACATGCAATGCCATTTCTAAAAATACAACGTTTTTCGTATATCTAGCCAGATTTTCGAGCTAGATATACCTTCGGTTTCATACATAGGGCGTTGCTCTTCATAGTCACCTATCAAAACTCGAGTAACACCTGAAGGCCTATGAACAATTTCCGCAACAGAATGTCTAACGAATGGATTATTCCGTCTTGTTCGTAACGCATTTGCATTCGACCTTAGATTAACCCTAGTTTTTGGGGTTGATGAGTCTTGTTCAAGTTGTTGCGCATTCTTAATTATCCCATCAAAACTAGACGACCTTTGTCTATGATGAAACGCCTCAATGTCATCCTGACTCTCGTAAACAGTTCTAGAAAGTACAGGGTGTCCCAAAAAAAGTAGCTTGTTGCGATTTTCCCGGTTCACAAGGATTTTCTTCATAACAGAAATTTTTCAAAAAAAGTGATGTTCTACAAAGTTGTTCGTGAGATCATGACCGACAACTTTGTAGAACATCACTTGTGAAAAAAATTTCTGTTATCAGGGAGTCGTGAAAACGAAAAAATGCTTTCCTGACCCTGATTCAGGGAGAAAATTTGGTTTTGAAGCGAAAATGGTTATTTTTATATCACTCTTCTATGGGTAATGTTATGCGAGAAATCGAATGCACACGTTTTCATAGCATAAAAACGATTCCCTGGTACAGAAAATGAATCTTCACAACAGAAATTTTTTCACAAAAAGTGATTTCCTACAAAGTTGTTCCTGAAATCACGACGAATAACTTTGTAAAACATTACTTTTTTGAAAAATTTCTGTTATGAAGAAAAACCGTATGAACTGGGTAGCAAAAAGCCACTGTTTTATGGACCACCCTCTACATTAGACATAGGAATTCTACAACCATCCGTTTTTTACCTAAGCGGTTGACGTTTCATAGGCACATCTTTTCGACGAAAAATTGCCACCATCTCTTCGGGACTATCATTCAACTCATCCGCATTTTCATCCATTAAACTATCTTTAGCAATGTTATAATCGGAAGAATATGAAGGCATAGATTGAAGAGATGAATTTTCATACCCCAACGAAGCCGTGGAAGACGAAAAACGAGCCGGTTGCTGCAGTTGAAACGAGCCATTCGAATTATATGAATATCGGACAACTTGTGGACTCTCGTCGAATTTCACCGACCGCCGCCTGATCATGCTATACAAATTTGCATTGGTCGAACTCATGGAGAAAAATAAAATACACAAGTTTCAAGTACCACGATTATACAGAAAAGGAAAACAGTGCTGTTTAGGGCAGCATATGAACGGTGAATAACTCCATAAGAATGATCCCCCATCTCTTCATGGCTTATCAATAAAGCAAACAATCGAGGAGGCAATCAGTTATTGATCAAAGCTCCATTGTACAAAATCATAGGGTTTTATGAATTCATAAACCGCCACATAAACAGTTAATGATGAGAAAGTGAGAATTTAATCGGCAAAATTTCATGATCGATTAGATTTTTCGAGAAAGAAAAAAATGGTATAAAAAAGAAGAAGAATAAAAAAAAAGTTGGACAGTTTTTTCAAGGAAATTTGTGAATTTTTTTTGTGAAAAATCGAATTTTGGTTGAAAAATTGAATTTTTTATGAAAAATCAGATTTTTGTTCAAAAATCGAATTTTTTGTGAAAAATCGAATTTTGCTCAAAAATTTGAATTTTGGTTAAAAAATTGAATTTTTTTTTATGAAAAGTCAGATTTTTGTTCAAAAATTGAATTTTGGTCGAAAATTTGAATTTTTGTGAAAAATCGAATTTTGGTTGAACAATTGAATTTTTTATGAAAAATCAGATTTTTGTTCAAAAATCGAATTTTTTGTGAAAAATCGAATTTTTGGACAAAAATCGAATTTTTTGTTCAAAAATTGAATTTTGGTCGAAAAATTGAATTTAGGTTGAAAAATCGAATTTTGATCGAAAATTTGAATTTTGGTTGAAAAATCGAATTTTGATCGAAAATTTGAATTTTGGTTGAAAAATTGAATTTTTTTCAAAAATCGAATTTTGGTCGAAAAATTGAATTTTGGTTGAAAAATCGAATTTTTTTGTAAAATTTTTTAATTCAATTTTTCTACCAAAATTCGATTTTTTGGGGTGAAAAATCGTTACGAGGGGAACATTAGGGTTTTTAGAAAAAATTTTCAAAAATTTCCACTGTGGGTCCCCCCCAGCTACGCCACTGAATGATAGCCAAAAAATTGAACTTATATCGTGAGCAGGTTCAAAAGTTTTGAAGTTGTTTTTTATTTATAAAAGAATTCTAACAGCCAAGCATGAACGTAAACTACATCGATATCTATCGAAATTTTTCCTCGAAACTAACGACAAAACGCAATTTGGATTGTTCCTTCGAACTGAATCGGTCACACTTTCCATAATGCCAATTTGATGATCGAAATTTTCGCCTTGTTCCGAACTAGGTTTTTGACTATCGAATGGGTTATACGGAGCGTGTGAACATCGTCTTTCCACACTTTGCCCAATCAAAACTTTCAGGAGAGATCTGTCATTGCATCACTTGAAGATCGGCTCATCAGCATATGGATGAATGACAATATCAATATAAGGGAAGAAGATGCTTTCTCAAAGACACCATGCAGAGATGCAATATGAGAAGCAAGTTTAAAAAATGAGACGATTTTCTCCTTATATTATAATGGAAGAATGACCGTATTCCCACGATTTGGACAATCAACATGGAACTCATACACGGAATATAGTTTTTTGAAGTGGTTCGGATGATGGAGACGCATAACGAGGAAATTCTGTTTCAAAATATCGGAATAGTGGTTGACCAAATGTTAAACAAAATTTTTATTGAGCCGACGTTTTGGTGATTTACAACTTTTTCAAGACTTAAGACCTGTTTACGAGACTTGTTAACTAACGTTTAACATTTGTAATATGACATTGGGCAAAAGTTTTCGGACCTGACCGGAACTCGAATCCGGACCAGGCTCCTGACTACCGTCCAAGTACACTACCATTGTGCTACCGAGACCTACAACTGATGCCTGTTAATTGGTAAATACTTGACGGTATATTTTTCCACTACATCAGTTGTAGATCTCGGTAGTACAATGGTAGTGCATTTGGACGGTAACCAGGAGCCTGGTCCGGGTTCGAGTCTTGGGTAGGTCCGAAAAGTTTTGACCAATGTCATATTACCTGTATTTCCATGTTCTCGACGTGGTAAGGGTCGCCACAAGCTATCGGGTCCCCACAAGCAACGGCACAAGCTATCGTACGAAGTCATCGTACGAGTGTAACATACACTCGTACGATGGACGAAATGGCCACAAGCTATCGTACTGCGTCGTACGACAGCTTGTGGCGATTTCGTCGTACCCTTACGTTAATTTTACGATCGTACGATGACTTCGTACGATAGCTTGTGGAGCCGTCGTACTTTCGTACGATAGCTTGTGCCGTGCTTGTGGCGACCCTAATAATTCGAGCTCCAAAAATTCCCAAAAAATGAGAGTTTAACATTTGGTCAACCACTATTCCGATATTTTGAAACACGAAATATAGATGGGTCATAAAGTGAATAAAAAAAATTAAGATTTACGACTTTTTTGAATCGTATTGAAGGAAGAACAGATATAGGCATGTAGGATAAAAGAGGCTGTGTCATCCAATGAGCCGAAGACAAAAATAACAGCGAGACAAAAATGAGATTTCTAGTTCTCAATCAAGTTTGTGTATTCAGAAATCGTTTGCGTAATTGGTATCATAAAATTGTATTTGCATTTTTGACATGCATCTTCTTTTCCGAATGAGAGGAATCGAGCAAATTGTAAAACATTAGATTAAAAAAAGAAAAAAAAATTTTGAACGTGAATTTCACGTTATTCCCATGCTCAAAATTTTTGCATATTCAGAAAGAGCAAATTTTTTCCTACAAAATTGTTAAAAAATATTTTAAAATTTATTTTGTTAATTTTTTACCAATAATTGTTAAAAATTTCAATTAATTGCCTTCATGGCGCAGTGGTAGAGCGTCAGTCTCTAGACCTAACATATCGAGGGTTCGACTCCCACCTGAGTCGAATTGATTTTTTCAACTTTTTTACAAATTTTTTTGACAATTATATAGGAAAAAATTTACTCTTTCTGAATATGCAAGAATGAAACAATTTGGAATATGAGAATAATGTGAAATTCGTGTTCAAAGTTGGTATATGGTTCAATGGGGGATATGAGCTGAAGTAGCTCCAAACAAGCAACTCAGTTAAGACTTAAAAAACAAAGGTAATAATCAAGATACGGCCATGCACAACAATCCCATTGAGCAAGAGGCTTGATCCTTGGACAATCCAGCTGAACGAACGAATGTGCGTCCGAGTGGACAATTGAAGAAGAGCTAGTTTTTATTTCCAACGGCCGTTGAACAAGCGTCAAGGAATACTGTCGATCAAAGGATATTGAGGAGCCGCAAAAACTTGCCTCAATAAACAAAATATGAAAAGGGGAAGAAAATCTTATACATAACAGCCAAGCGAGGCGAGGAAACCTTATACAACAGCTATTGATATAAATCCGAGACGGAAGATAAGAGCGATAAGTCTTAAAGTTCAAACCGGATATAGGAAGATTGAAAGAAACCGAAGGTATCGTGTTGAGGATGACTGAAAGCTTACTTTTGGAGTGGGGTGTCGAAAACTCTTGATGACTAATTGTGGCCGAATCGATGGATGATATTATAGAGGAAGTTGGTGATCCATCTTCATTGCTCATATCCGGAGCACCGGTATCGGGGCTGGAAATTAAGTATTATATAAAAATTAGCGTAAAAGATAAGGGGGGAAGGTAAAACTTGACCATGATGGGTCATTTCTACCTGAAATTTTATGTAGAACAACTTTATAGAACATCATTTTCCCCAGAAAAAATCGTGAAAAATGGCCTTAACTTTTTTCGAAACAGTCAAAATTCGATCAGAATGTTAATTTTTTCTGAAAATTTTTCAATCAACATACCCGCCAAGTTTCTGCGCTAAATAATTCGGCGTTTTCCTGAGCGTAACATTTGGCGTATCTACGTATCGACGGTTCATGCGAGGCCCAACCACTGGCTCCACTGATGAAACACTTCGGGTTGTTGTGGTTGTTGGTGTCGAGTTCTTTAAGAATGGACTCCCTTGCTTCAGATAACTACTGGAACTATTATTCGATGAGGCCAGCGGGGATGTGTTTGTGGCATCCGAAGCATTGCTATCGCTATCTGTCGTTTGTTCCAGTCTTGCACGGTATTTCGGCTGACTTCGTTCAACCTAAATTTTCTTGTGTGAAAACTCTCGGTTATCCTTTTCCTTATCACCGCCCCGAGGTTATCAAATTTGAAAATTGATTTGGATTATTGAAACGAAAACCCTGATTCATGTTTTCGTTTCAATAACCCAAAACAATGTTCAGATTGGATAATTTTGGCATCATTTTATTTGTCTTCGATTTTTGAACAAAAATTCGATTTTTCACAAAAATTGATTTTTTTTCATTTTATGAAAATTGAAAAAATCGATGCCAAAATCGATTTTTCCGCAAAAAATTCAAAAAAGTTTGTGTATTACAACGAAGAGCTTGTAAACAAATGCAAACGCAATTTTCTCGAAAACTACAACGATTCAGAACATGCCGTAAAAACAAAAAATGCTCCATTTTTCATGAATTTTCTGAATATATCATTTTTACATAGAGTTTTTTTCCGAGTGCAGTGGTCCCCACAAAACTTACTCGTTTCTGAACGGCTCCCTTCCTCATGCTTTTAGGCAGTGTCGTCGAATAATAAGGAGAATTTGGATCATCGAATTGCTGCCCGTTCGCATCAGACCCTTCAAATAGTCCGTCATTCGTCAAATCGGGGTTGCTATAACATATAACAAATTAGGGCTATTCACACAGTCTTCATTTATTACCTATTTTTCTTGAGGTCTTTTAATACTTGAGAAAACCGGCTCGGTGTTGTCCGATTCTGAATTCCATATTGAGCTCGAAGTGTTATGTCATCTGGATGATGCCCGTCAGTTGCATCCGAGCCATTATGTAAACTTGTGACACTTCTAGCTATATGCCTTTTGGAATCGTTTAATGGACTGGCTTCAGAGCGGCTAAAATTGCAAAAAAATAGAAAAAATTTTATTTTTTTGAAAAAAAGTTTTCTGGCAAAATCAAATCGACTCAGTTGGGATTCGAACCCAAGACCTTTTGACTCGAATCTTGGAGCACTACCACTGGGCCAACAAAAATTACAACTTTTTTCCCACTCGACTGGTCACTGAGCGTCTATTCAAAAAAAATCAATTTGATTCAGGTGGGATTCGAACCCTCGATATGTTAGGTCTAGAGGCTGACGCTCGACCACTGCGCCATAAAGGCAATTAATTGAAATTTTTAACAATTATTGGTAAAAAATCTACAAACATACTCTAACGCAGATAAGCCACCAAAAGTTGCATTGTGTGCATCTTGGGGACGAGCCGTCGTAAATCGTAGGTTCCCAATCGAACGAGATCTAGACATAGAAGTCGATGACGACTGCTCGATGCCATCATCTCCAATAGCAACTGCCAAGTTTTCTTGTGACTTTTTCAATCGGTCCCTGGCTTCTTGTAGCCTGTTAAGGGCATTTGAAGACTGGTTCAAATTCGCGGAAATCGAGCGTAGATTTGTGCGAGAAGAGGATGGCGTTAGCCGGGATAGATGAGTGCCCGCATCGGAATTCTTGAAAAAAATTGATATGTAAAATATCAAAAATAAAAAATTATCTTGAGCCTGATTCAGGGAATGAAGTTTTATTGTACGGACGAAAAAAGAAAATTTTTCGATTTTCGCGTCAATACACCAACTCCATCTCCTGAATCAGGGTCAAGATGAAAAATAGAACTAACATCTCTAGGTCGAGTTAAAGTGGAAGTGCTGCCAGCTGATTCTCGTGCCGCAGCAGCTAAATGCAATGCCAATTGGGAAGGACTTTGAGAGCGGCTTCGTAGATGCAATTCCGATTGGGTATAGTCGTCGTCTAAAATTAATTATGTACGACTTTACAAAACTCTCTATATACTAGAAGTTCTTCTACGCTTCCTATGAATCAGGGAAAAATTTTGTATTGAAACGAAAAGCCAGACATCATAAAATTCAAAAATATGACGTTTTAGCGACGAATTTTGTATAAAAAGTGTTTGTGTATTGAAACGGAGGGATTGACATCATTTGAATTTGATCTGTGTATTGAAACGAAAATTTTTTTAAAATAATTTTCTTTTCAATACACAGATCAAATTCAAATGGTGTCAATCCCTTCGCTTCAATACACCAACTCGTTTGTATTGTTGTTACTATGGCAGCAGGCAAAAATTTTTATGAAACACTAGGATTGAAATCAAAATTTGATTAGTGGCAAGAAAATGTTAGTAATAAAAAAAGCCTAGGCTTTTCATGGCAAATCACCTGTTGTCGTCGGCCTATTTTGATTTTGTGCTGAGAATGATGCATGCCCATTCACCGGCGCGGTTTCTATCGACGAGACTGTCATTCGACGTTGTTTTAGCTTGTGTAGAAGTCTTGTACGCGGTTGTGGAATTGGTGCACCACCGGACGCATTCGATTGGCTGCTGCTTCCGTTTTGATTTGGAGTAGTTTCTGCCGACTTGGCTGAGTTGGCGTAGATTTCCGACTCTATAAATGCCAACATGGACAAGCAAGCGGGAATAACAAAAAATTTCATGGGGGATTTGTTGGGGGAAATGTGTTAGGTAACTGGTAAAAAAAAGCTCTAGTCAAGCAAAATTTGGTTGAAATTCGTAAAAAAAATTGGAAAATTCTTACGTCTACGTTGGATGCTCGGAGTTGGAGTTGCTCCAAACAGGTTTGAAGAACGTCTTTTCGTCACTTGTTCTGGGGTCCAAACAGTACGAGGCTAAAAAGTCAGTAGTTTAATTTGGGTTGTTGTTTTTTAGTACATGTTCGATTTTCGCTTCAATACACACTTTTATTTTCATGAATCAGGGTCAAGGAAGCATTTTCATGCTTAGAAAATGCGCACAATCGATTCTTACCCCCAGATGGATGCTTTCCGGACCATACGCGGGCAAGGGGGAGCCTCCCCCTCTCCCTCCCCCCCCCCCCAACCCACTCACTCATCGGCCCAAAATTAGGGGAAGGGACCCTCTCACTCGAACGGACGAGGGCAGATCGAGTGAGGGGCCATAACGAAAATAGAAAATTTTTTGATTTTCGCTTCAATACACTAACTCCTTCCCTGAATCAGGATCAAGTAAATTTCAAACAATTTTTGAGTCCTTACTTCGCTATTTCCATTACTTCCAAGATGACTCAAATAACGCTTGGTCAACGAATTCCTATTGCCGGAGGTTCGTTCAAACGATTCTTCAATAGCCCTGGCAGCAGCTGGGTTGGTCATCGACACTGGTATGGTATTCGTTCGATGAGGAATGGTGCCAAATGTGGTTGCTGTTCGACTTGGTGGCGTTGGAGGCTGATTGCTTGAGAATTGGTCTTTGTGCTGCTGTGGTAAATTATATACATGCGCAGTATAAGATGGCTCTTCAAAAACATTGCGGATTGCATTCAGAGATATGGAGGCACTCATTCCTAAATTTTCAAAAATATTTTACAAAAAACACTATGAAAAAGTTATATATTCGAAAAGGTCATGAAAAATGGAGAATTTTTCGTTTTTACGACAACCTCTGAATCGTTGTAGTTTTATAGAAAATTGCGTTTGAAATTTGAATTTGGTTTCATGTTTTCGTTGTAATACACAAACTTTTTTGAATTTTTTGCAGTAAATTCGTCAAATTTCAATGTGAATATCTTTACGATTATAAATTATTAATTGTTAACGTTTAAAAAATATTCATTTTTGAGCAAAACATTTGAATTTGTTTGTTTATTACAACGAAAACATGCACTTTTTCAAATTTGTTGCGCTAATATGAAAAATAAATATTTATGGGCATTTTTTCAAAATTCAATTTTTCGACCAAAATTCGATTTTGTACAAAAATTTATTTTTTTCATTTTATGAAAATTTAAAAAATCGATGCAAAAATCAATTTTTTCGCAAAAAATTCAAAAAAGTTTGTGTATTACAACGAAAACATGAATCCAAATTTCAAAAAAGAAGAAATTATTTTTATATAGGGTTGGTTTTCCGAGTGGAAATATGAGTTGTCAGAGCTAAAAAAAATATGGTAGAGTTGAAAAAATATGATACGGGAATCATGCAAACTTCTCACACCTCGAGTATAAGTATAACATCAAACAATTTAGCTAGTATTGACAGGAATCTAGCCGATTTAATACCTTCTTATAACAGCTAATACGAAAGTCGATAAGAGAAAAAAAGAAGAGCCAACAAGCCTATAACACTTATGGAAAACGTTTTCCTCTTACCTGGATTCAAATTTTTGGCGGGAGAGTGGTAAATGTGCTGTGGTTGGTTGGCAACAGGACGACTTGACATTGAATTCATCGAATGCATGTCAGGCTTATCGCCATTTGTCATCGGAGTTGGAAACGAATAGCCATTATCTAAAAACAATGTATCAAAATTTGTCTATGAATTTGGGAGTTACTACACACATTAGGGGGGTCACCCACGTGAAAATTTTTTCTAGAAATGAACCCTCTAGGGGTAAAAACATGCGGGAAGTCCAAATTTGACATTTTCAAAAGAAAAAACGCTTCCCTGATTCAGGGAAAGCCTGAGTATTGAAGCAAAAAGTTGCAAAATCACATTTTTTTCGATTTTTCGCTTCAATACACAGATCTTCCCTGAACCAGGGAAGAGTTTTTTCGATTCAAAAATGTCAAAATCAGATTTCCTGCATGTTTTTATCACTAGGAGTGTCATTTCTAGAAAAAATTTTCATGTGGGTAGTTCCAGAATTTGTTTACCTTGCTGAGGTGCACCCCATTTCCTCCTTGGTCGTTGAGGTGAAACATTGGCACGGTGGAGATTTGACATGGATCGGCTCGATGTATAGTTGCCGGGTGAAGAAGTTAACATGGCGCTGGTGCCTGCTTCGGTAGATAAGTCGTCTTCTGGAGAATTCGATAGCTCCCAATTAGATCCAGAGACGTTAAGAAGAGAGCCGGAACTTCTCCGTATAACTTCAGCTGGAACTCTTTTCACTTCAAACGCACTAAAAATTTTTCGACATTAAATGTCTATACTGCGTTTTTCTAGCTTTATGAAAAGAGTCGGGTACATGGCGAAGTGTAAAAAGAAGCCGACCGTCCGATATGGCAAGTTAAGCTACGTTCGACCCGCAGGTTCGATCTCACTAGGGCAAAAATTTTGATCTACAACAAAACTTTCCTTACAAAGAATAGAGCAAAAATTTTTTCGCTTCAATACACACAGCCCATATCCTGAATCAGGGAAGCATTTTCAGAGTGCGGAAATGCTTTCAATCGATTCCCCGCCGAAAATAGCACACCAAAGAAGAAATCGCGATGAAAGAAAAATAACGTGAAATTCGCGGAGAGTGCAAGAGAAAAAGTTTCAAAAAACAAATTTACAAGTCAACCATCAGTTGGCTGCAATAGAGCAGTGGGTTAAGCGTCGACGCTTAAACGGAAAGCAGAAATCAACATTGAAGGTTCAAGACCGGGTAGTCCAACATAACTTTTACGACTCTCCACGACACTATTTAAAATCGAACTTGAACAGAAAAGTGGGCCTTTTCGAACGTATGCAAATAGGTTCCCAGATACGCATATACAACAAATAAGTGCGAGAGAAGGCGAAGAAGAGATGAACGTTTCCTTTATAGCCATCAACAACCTCCAAAATTCACAATTTTTCTTCCATCCGTTCACACACAAATCTCACGCTAGACAATGACATGACGACTGTACAAACAAATTTTGTGCTATTTTTTCATGAATTTTTTATCTTGTAAATATTCATTTTTCCTTATAAAAACTGAATTTTGAAATTTTTGTTGAAAGAATTTTTAATTTTGAAGCTTAGGTTTAGGCTTAAGCCTAGGCTTAGGCTTAAGACTAGGCTTAAAGATTAGGACCAGAAAAAGGTTCCCATCTTGTGTATAAATTCGAAAATTTCATGAAATTTGGAGCATTTTTTGTTTTTACGGCATGTTTTGAATCGTTGTAGTTTTTGAGAGAATCGCATGTGAAGTTTCGTCTGTGTATTACAACGAATACAATCATCAAATCCCTGAATCAATATAAAAATCTTTATATTGAGAAGAGAATAATTCAAAATCCTTGAACAATTAGAAAAAAATGAATACAGCATTTTTTTCAGCTCAGTGAGACGAATAAAACGGCACCAAAATGATCGAATTTGAAAATTGTTTTGGGTTATTGAAACGAAAACCTTGATTCATGTTTTCGTTGTAGTACACAGACGAAACTTCAAACGCAATTTTCTCAAAAACTACAATGATTCAGAACATGCCGTAAAAATAAAAAATACTCAAAATTTTATGAACTTTTCGAATATATACAAATTATGGCAACTTGAAAAAATTTTGTTTAAAAAATGTTATGAAATCTTGATCTCCGATCTCTACTTCTAACCCATGTGTATCCGAAATCGAAAAAAAGTCTTCGAACGTATTTAAACTCCATATGAAATTACAGCAATAAATGGAAAGAGAGTGCTAAAGATTGTAATCTCCCAAGTTGACTGAAGAAAACATCTGCAATTTTAGTGCTTTTGATAAATTTGCCGCCAAATGAGATGAGAGTATTTTTTTAAATAAAAAAAAATTTGCTATAGCCTATTTCATCAGACTTGGAGAAAAATTTTTTAGGTGAGCTTAGTATTAGTTATCTTCCTTGACCCTGATTCAGAGAATGGATTCGGTGTATTGACGCGAAAATCGAAAAATTTCTATTTTCGCCCTGAAATGCATCCAGGTAATTTATGCGGAGAATTGATTGCACATGAAAAAATTATCCTGACCCTGATTCAGGGAATGGAGTTGGTGTACGGGGAAAAATAGAAATTTTTTTGGTTTTCGCGTCAATACACTGACCCTGAATCAGGATCAAAGAATTGAAATTTTTCCTCAAAATTGATTTTTTTCAAAAATCGAATTTTTGCTCAAAATCGAATTTTTTTTCTCAAAAATCGAATTTTGCTCCAACTAAAACAAATTTTCCAGTCCCAAAAATGCACTTTTTTTAAAATTCACCCCTGCATAACACCCAATTATGCCAAATAAACCAAATTATTTGTATTACAAACTCGAAAACCCCCTCACAACAAGAGCATAGAGCACGAAAGACATGACAACTTGAAAAAGTTTAAGCGTTGCCCACAAGATCACCCAGTTGGGTTTGCGGACGAAAAAGTTTTCAAAACATCTTCATAATCAACAGCTAGATGAAAGGAATCGATTCGGCAGGCCTCAGATCGCCTTCGTCTTCTTCTTCGTATTCACCAGCCGAGTGTTTGGATTCGCACCGCTGACCGTTGTAGGAGGTGAAAAGCCAATTCAAACGCGCATTGAAGTGCCCATTCACGGCGACGGCCAAATGGATAGATGGCGATAGGAGGGGAATGGAAGCCAGCATAAAGACGAAGAAGAAGAAGGCGCTCATTTCTCCACAAATAACGAACACACTAAATCAAAGGCGACGAAAAACTAGAGACAGTTGTTTATTTATTTGAATCGGGTGTTTGCTGACAGCGCGATCGTTTTCTACCGGAAACAATGGATGGAGGGTCCGCAGACGTTAGTGTGTGACAGTAACAACAATTTTTCAGATAGGACAAAAATAATGACTTGAGGTTATAAGATTTGGAAAACTAGTATCAATTAGGTATCCCATTGAACGTGAAATTTTTTCGAAACAAAATTTTTTTCATCTGGAATTGACCCCTCTAGGGGTAATTTTATGCAGGGAATTCGAATTTCACATTTCCGAGACCTGAAAAATTTTCCCCGAATCAAGAAATGGCTATTTTATATGACGTAGGACCATATTTTTGACAAGAATCATATGCAATACGTCATATTAATAGCCTTTTCTTAATGCAGGGAAAGATTTTCAGGTTTCACAAATTTTTCGATTTTTGACAAATTTTTCAATTTTTTTTACGATTTTTTCGAATTTTGACTTTTTTTTTCGATTTTTGGCGATTTTTAATTTTTGACGAATTTTTCAATTTTTGACAAATTTTTATGATTTTTGATGAATTTTTTAATTTTTACGAATTTATCGATTTTTTACAAATTTTTCTATTTTTGGCGAATTTTTCGATTTTTGACAAATTTTTCAATTTTTTTTACGATTTTTTCGAATTTTAACAATTTTTTATTTTTTACGAATTTTTCAATTATTACGAATTTTTCGATTTTTAACAATTTTTCAATTTTTTAAGATTTTTTCGAATTTTGACAAATTTTTAATTTTTTACAAATTTTTAATTATTACGAATTTTTCTATTTTATACGAATTTTTCAATTTTTAATTTTTCGATTTTGATGAATTTTTCAATTATTTACGAATTTTTCGATTTTTGAATAATTTTGGTCATTTTTGTATATAAATTATTATCAACATCAGATGATGAAAAAAATTTTTCACGTTCAATGGGATACCTAATCGCGATACTAGTTCCGAAGATTTGATAAATTTCCTAG